>MVAP01000016.1:43619-219691 GCA_014825765.1 Cystofilobasidium macerans | reverse complement strand
CATGCCTGCGCGACGTCCTCGACGACATCCTCGACGATGTGTCAATGCGTCTGGACCCGGACAGGCCGTACGTCGTCTTACGGGACTCGATGCCGTCTGTGCCGCGAAGACCGATTGCCTGAGTGGCGTTCGGGTCGATACCGCTCAAGGCCCTGGGCTAGGTGAGACGGGACTTCGCCACGGTCAGCACCCTGGCCCGCAGCATGCGGGCGCAATGCGATGGCCTGCGTTCATCACGCTCGAATTCGCAAGTGAATCCTCGTCGAAAGGCGGCTAGGGCGAATGTTGACCACCACTCTCAGAGATAGGCATTTCCGTGCGCAGCCGTCTGGCCACTAATTGTGGCGTCTATACATCTCACTCCCGATCAGACCTCGGTGATCGCATCTGCTTCTCCTTTATGCGGCCGGTTTCAAACGAGACTGCAACGACAGCTGGCTGCCCTCGGCGGAAAAGTGCGCTCTGCTATCACACGGCGAAAACAGGGCGGCTGCTCCGCCCCTGCTGCGGATCTGGAGATGCGGTCCATGCTGATCAGGCAACCGCAGAACAGCGAATGCACGAGAAGTCCGTCGGCTTCCTGGGCTTTGCATGCGGGGACGATTCAGTCTGAACATGGCCGCCAGTGCGAATGAGCTGGAGGGGTCTAGTGGGAAGGCGTTGGAGATCGACCTACTCGTGTCCGACTATCGAATCGCGCAAGCCCGCGCAGCCGAGTCGAAACAGAGCGGGTTGCTAGCTTGCTCCCTCGTGACCACTGCTTCCGCTACTGATTGATCGATCCGTAAAGCCAGCTGATCTCTCCCGAACGCCAGCAAAGACGAAGTCGTACAGTATGGTCAGCATCCCTCACCTTGGCCTCAGCCGACTCAGTCAATCAAACCTGTTTGATGAGACGCTCACAGACCGCCGGCCCTCGTCCCGCCTTGGCAGCCCAAGCTCATCGCTCCGAGCCCGTCAACCGTCCATCCAGGCGGAACCGCCTACATGGACGGCGCCTTGACGCTCTTCCCGGAGACGTTCGACCCGGCCACCGGCCTCTATACGATGATCCACGTCGTCTCGCACTCGAGCGAGCTCAGCAACTCGCGCACAGCCCTGACGACGCCGCCGCTGCACGTGCACCGGTACCAAACCGAAATCTTCAGAGTCGTTGCGTCGCCACTCGCTTCACCTCTTCAAAATCCTTACCAGCGGCTGACAGTCTCTTAATCGTTCCACTCCCCCTCCCCGGCCGCAGAGAAGGGGCCGGATGCGGTATCTCTGTGACGGTGTCGAAGGCATTGCCCGGGCTGGCGAAAGTCAAGTGATGAAGCCGTGAGCCCAAAGCTTGAGATCAGCCGCCGGCCTGATCTCCATCTGACCTCTCGCCTTCCCTTATTCTTCAGCGGCCACCCGCACACTTTCTGGCCCGATTCTACCGCGGGAGAAGACTTAGAAGTCGCCATTAGCGTAACCGAAGGCCGGTCAGCACCGGTCTCGCGTCAGGGACCAATGCTTGCCACCGCTGATGCGCCATCGAATCCCGCTCTCAGGTTTGAGGAACCTTTCCTCCGCTCCTTCATGGGATACCTTAACTCGTGTTACATTGCAAAGGCTCAACCTAACCCACTACAGATGCTCGTCTTTCTCGATTCGGTCAGTTGCTAACCCCGGTCGTTCTGGATATTCACCGAGGTTGATGATCGTTTCGCTGGTGGGTCGTCGGTAGGCCGATGTATACTTGGCCGAACCCCCCCTGCGCCTCGGTCTTGTCCTGGGTTTTGCAGGTGCGCTGCTCATCTTAGGGACGGAAGGTGGTCACAAATCGACCGAAGCTAAATGCTGCTTTCACGCGTGCAGCTCGCTGGGTTGGCTGGGCACTCGGCTACCAGAGCCGCTACAAGGTCTTCGAAGTCTGAGGTCGTCGAGTTGAGGGTTTCGTTAGATTATTGTAAGCTGCAGGTCATCTTTCGAATCCGATGACTGCTGTATAGTTCATCGCCAGGCAATAACAGCCAGCTGGTGGCTAAGCCTATACTCCTTCCTCTCGGCGGAACCGTCTGCTTATCGCCAGACATTCTAGGCGCAGTCAAAGGTTCCTTTACTCAGCTACAGAGTTGACGTTCGGGGGCATGCACACCATGCAAAGGGATGTTCCTTTGGCATCGCTGATCGCGCAGCCATTTCGACCTCTTGGAGCTTCACTTGGGATACTCGTAAATTTCTCGAATGCAATCGCAACGTTTGGGCTTCTCCTCGTCTCGTGCAGGCTTTATCAGTTCTCTCAGCGGGGTTCGCAAGGAGACCGATGTCGGTCGGAGGTTGGCGCCCTCCGTTGGGCGCGTGCGGTTCGAGCTCGGCTCGAATGAGGTTGACCTGGCAAGCATTCGGAGCCAGCGCCCCCACTCGCCCTTGTACTCACAGCTATCCGAATCGACCCAGCAATGGTAGCAGCACGTGGGTACTCGTTCCTCAAATCGTCGTCCTACCTGCACTCATGACTCGAGCTGACAGCCGCTGCTTCTCTCTGATGCGCCGGAACAGCCGGTGCGTGCCCTCCCCTTCCCTCTCAATCGGCCTCCTGCAACTCGCTGCCGAGGTCGCTCCGATGCCAAGTCGCTGACCGGCAATCTATGCCCCTTACTGCAGGCCCCTCGCAGCCCGAGTTGCACCTGCTGGTCTGTACGCAGATCGTTAACCAGCTTATTGCGAACCACAAGGCTCAGCAGCAGGCGTATACTACGTCGACCAAGCCGCCGGCCGACGTCAACCTCAATGGCATCCGGCAGAAGATCTCGAAACAGCATGGGCTCAAGAGCCTGCCCCGGCTGATGGACATTCTGGCGGCCGTACCTGAGGAGTGGAAGGCTGTCCTCGGCAGCAAGCTTACGATCAAGCCCGTTAGGACGGCGAGCGGTGCGTCCAACTCATCTCTTATGGTCTCGTCCTCTTCTTTACCTGGGCTGCGCCTGCTGATGCCCGCCACCGTGCTCTCGACCGGTCACGTGCTGCTCTTAAGGTGTCAGTGTTCTGTGACCTTCTGCAGCAAGCCCGGACTACCCTTACCTGACTCACACAGTCTTTACTCGCTTTCTGCAGGTCGCCGTCGTCGCTGTCATGTGCAAGCCGCACCGGTGTCCGCACGTCGCCATGACTGGCAATATTTGCGTCTACTGCCCCGGCGGGCCTGATTCCGACTTCGAGTACTCAACTCAGTCATACACGGGCTATGAGCCGACCAGCATGCGAGCGATCCGGGCGCGCTATGACCCTTATGAGCAATGCAAGGGCCGGGTGGAGCAGCTCAAGAGTCTTGGTCACAGCGTTGAGAAGGTACGTGTGCCTTCGGTTCGCTAAACCTGGGAGCAGTCGCTGATTCAGGACCTTGTCTTCGCTCCCAGGTCGAGATCATGTGCGTTCGAGGTCCTCACCGTTTGCCCTCTGACATTCGGCTCTGACATCCGTCTCCTGGCCACATTTGCAGCATCATGGGCGGCACCTTCATGTCAATGCCCGAGTCGTACCGACACTCGTTCATAGCTGGTCTGCACAACGCGCTGTCTGGCTTCACCGGCACTGACGTCGACGAGGCCGTCCGCTTTTCCGAGCAAAGCAAGACCAAGTGCGTCGGAATTACGATTGAGACTAGGCCAGACTACTGTCTGCGGCCGCATCTAAGGTACGCCTCCCCTTTGCTCTGCATCCTAAATTGCGGCCATCTGACCGTATGTGACTCCTTGAGTTCGCTAGTCAAATGCTGCGATATGGCTGCACGCGATTGGAGATTGGCGTGCAGAGTGTCTACGAAGACGTCGCGCGAGACACAAACCGGTGCGTTCTTTCGCCAGCGTGCCTCGTCTCGGGCCAGCGCTTACAGAGTACTTCTCCGGCTGTCTGCAGCGGTCACACGGTCAAGTCGGTGACTGAGTCATTCCAGATGTCTAAAGACGCTGGCTACAAAATCGTCGCTCACATGATGCCCGGTGCGACTGCTCGCGCCTCTGATTGCCGCTGCGGTATTGCGACTTGCTGACCTTCCATTCGGACTCATTGTAGACCTTCCCAACGTTGGCGTCGAGCGTGACATGGCGCAGTTCAAGGAATTCTTCGAGAATCCCGCGTACCGAACCGACGGCCTCAAGCTGTACCCAACGCTTGTAATCCGTGGCACCGGTCTGTACGAGCTCTGGAAGACGGGCCAGTACAAGAACTACACGCCGAATGCGCTCGTCGACATCGTCGCGCGTATCATGGCCCTCGTCCCGCCGTGGACGCGTGTCTACCGCGTTCAGCGGGACATTCCGATGCCGCTCGTCAGCTCGGGCGTCGAGAACGGCAACCTCCGTGAGCTCGCTCTCGGTCGGGTCAAGGACTTTGGCGCCGAGTGCAGGGACGTCCGGTACCGCGAAGTCGGCGTACGTTGAGCGATTTTTCCTTCGGTTCAGCGGGACGCCACCCGGCTGACCACTCCTTGCGTCCTCACACTCATCAGATCCAAGAGATCCACAACAAGGTCCGACCGTACCATCTCGACCTCATCCGGCGAGATTACGTCGCGAACGGTGCGCCCCGCTTGCCCGCCATGATTCCGGCTGCTGTCCTACTGACCAAATCAACACGACAGGCGGCTGGGAGACGTTCCTCTCGTACGAGGATGCCGAGCAGGACGTCCTCGTCGGCCTCCTACGCCTGCGCAAGTGTTCCGAGGAAGGTACCTTCCGTAAAGAGCTCATCAATGGGCCGGATGGCATGGGCGCGAGCGTTGTACGCGAGCTGGTGCGTCCGCTGCCTCATTCAAAGTCGTGCCTTGTTCGGTTTCATTACTGACGACGCTGTGCCCTTCCTCTTCTACCAGCACGTTTATGGCACTGCCATTGGTGTCCACGGCCGGAATCCCAAAAAGTTCCAGCACCAGGGCCTCGGCCAATTGCTGATGGAGGAGGCTGAGCGAATCGCGCGCGAGGAGCACGACAGCTGGAAGTTAGCCGTCATCTCGGGCATCGGCACGCGCGACTACTACCGGCGGCTCGGCTACGAGCTCGACGGCGTTTACATGAGCAAGGTGCTCGTCTAGGCTCGGCATCGCTTTGTTGATGATCTGCTTCGGTCGGGTCCGCTTTCTCCCCTCCGGCTTTTTATGCCAATTTCATGACCCTCACGACCTATTCTTTCCAACGGTGGCCGTAATCTTATCGGCGGCTGTTTGGCTGAGGCTATGACGCCGCATGGATTAGCGCCACGCGCAGGGGGCTCAACATCGAGCCGGCTCGCCGATCCTAAGCCCATAGACGGTCCACTGAGCACTCTGCCCACCACCTCCCACCTCCCATCCCGCTCAGCATGTCCGCCCAGCAGCATCAGAATCCTAAGAAGCGCGTGCTTGTCGTTGGCGCAGGTGCTGCCGGCATGGCCTGCGCCTCGCAGCTCAGCCAGTCGGCCAAATTCGACGTCACGCTCGTCGATGCTGTCGTGCGTTGAGCTGCCATGCTTCTGGCCGATGAACCAGCGCGAGGGCTGACCGGTCGCCCGACCTCATTGATCTCCCTAGGACTACTGCGGCGGCCAGGCCTTTAGCATCCCCATCGATGAGAAGAAGCACGGGGCCGGGTGGATGAATCAGGTGAGTGCGAGCTTGGCGAGGTCTCGTCCTTCCGATATCCTCACCCTCGCACTGTTAGTGTGTCACATCCGCCTGGCTACTGAGTCGATCTCTCCCTTGCTGCTCGGTTCGTCCTTCCCCAGGGCGTTCAAGGCGGCTCCAATATCTATCACCACACTTTCAAAGTCTTCAAAGACCAGGGTGTCGAAGCTCAGCCAGTCGACCTCCAGGTCAGCTTCGGCCGGGGCGAGGACTTTTGGACGAATGTTTTTCCGACGGTGCGTTTATCTCTTCGCGATTTCCCAGAGCTCAAGGGGCTCCTACTGAGCTCCGCTACCTTTGCAGAAAATCCATGAGAAGCATGCGTCCGAGATCCGGCGCTTCAAGTGGGCGATCCGCTTCATGCGCTGGTTCGAGGTCCTCTTCGCCGTCATCCCGATCAAGGTTTCGCTCAAGATGTTTTTCTTTAGTGACGAGTTCATCAACCGCATGATCTACCCGAGTCTCGCCCTCTTCCTCGGTACCGGTCAGGCGACGCCGGGTTCGTGTATCAGCTCCCGCACTGGCAGTTGGGCACCACGCTGACAACTCCCGCTCCGTCCAATAGACCTGCCGTCCATCATGATGGAGCGCCTTTATACGTCGCCGACGTACGGCATGTGGTACGAGATTGACGAAAAAATGCTGTCTTCCAACCTGCCGCCGATGGTTGTCTTTCCCAACGAGAGCGAATTCTACCAGAAGTGGAAGGAGGACATGGAGCGCCGCGGTGTCACAGTGCGTTTCTGAGCTTACGAGCACCATAACGTAGGCTACTCACTGAAAACGGTTTCGACATGCAGGTCCGGCTCTCGACCGAGGTGACACGTATCATAAAGCGTGATTCGAATGGTGTGGAGGTCGCGATCCGCAAGCGCCGCGCTCAGAAGGACCACCACAACCCAGGCGGCGAGACCGACCCACCGGTTGACGCTGACATCCCCGAGACGGTTGAGCACTTTGACGAGCTTGTCCTTTGCTGCCTCGGTAAAACGGCCGACCGATTGCTCGGCGCCCAGGCCCGCTGGATCGAGAAGCGCGTCCTTCGCGCGACAAAATGGAGCGACGACATCACCGTCACGCACACAGTATGCTCCTCCTCATACTTCCATCATGACCTGCTCTACAGATGGAACTGACGTGCACTGCTTTCCTTGACGTTCCAGGACGTGGACTACTTCCGGAAGCACTACCAGACAACGTTCAGCGAGGAGCAGGCCGTCAGCAATCTTGGCGGCCGCGACGAGTCAGACCGGATCAAGAAGGGCAAGACTGGTTTCCGGCCGATGTACTACATCAAGGTCCGGCCATGCCCACCTACTCGTATATGCCTACATGAACATCTCAGCTGACCTCTCACACCCTTCACCATCAGAACTACGAGGCCGATCCGCGCAAGGTCGAGATGTCTTTCGACTGCTCGTGAGTGATCTTTAATGATTCGCGCTCCTGGTCGACGTGCCGACGTGCTCACCCTCCGCTCACTCTCGCGGCAACAGCAACTTCCAGTATCAGCTCGCCGAGAAGGAGCTTCCCGAAGAGCAACACGTCTACCAGTCTATCTTCCTGAACACTAAGCACAAGCACCTTTGGACGAAGGACGAGATTGATCCGGCCAAGATCATTCGCGAAGACTGGTGGTTCCAGCTTGTCCGTCATCATTTAAGTGCACAGTCTGTAGCCCCGTCACTGATTGCTGATCCTTTCGTAAAAAGTGCCACTCCTGGACTCACTACGTCTTTGTCGTGTACGTCGGCCGTTCTGCCCGCTCTGCCACATTGATGGCTAGCTCATTTTATCTTCCAATCCCACTCTGATGTCTAGGCCTTGGATGTTCCTCCTGAACTGGAGCGGCAAGCGGCACACGAAGTACGCCGCTGCTTGGACCCTGGTCAACGCCCACGAGGTGAGTGGCCAATCCATTGGGCGCAACACAGGATGCGTTTAGAGACTGATTTTGGATTGATCTGCCTCGCCAAGGTCGCCATCATCTCTGGTATGGCGACGGCTTATGCACTCGGCGCGCCATACCCAGAGGACCTCGAGCAGGACGAGTTTGCGCTTCTCTGCTTCCGGTGCGCTGCCTCTTTCTCTCAGCGCATTTTCTCAGAGCGTCTTGACGTGAGGGGACTGTCGGCTGACCTCGAGCGCGCTCTCTCAGCCTCCTGCTGCTGCTTCAGCATGGCATCTGGTACCGCAAGGGCAGCAACCGCGTGGCCATCGGAACTAAAGCCCACTGAGTACCATGCAGTTCTGCTTGGACGGGTGCCGGAAGATTTCGTGCGAAACCGTGACGATTCAGGCACGCCGTCCGTCGCACTTCCTCTCTCCAACCCAGCTTTCCGAGGCTTGCACCGTCTCTCATCCTACCGCCGGGTACCGCTTCGCTGCCGCGATCGCTTCTACTTAACTTGTTCCTCCGAATAATGCTCATTCGCACAAATACGTTTGCCAATGGAAGCGCGATCGATTGACGAGCAAACACGCCCAGAGACGAATAAAAGCACGATCAGGCGCTCACTGGCCACGCCAGACACCCTTGCCGCCCTTCTTACCCCGCGAAGGTGGGCCCGAGTCGCGCTCGAAGCCGCCGTGCTTGCGAGCCTCGCGCTTCTTCTCGGCGAGCGCCTTGCTCCCACGCAGCATCGTCTTCTTGCCCGACTTGTTTTTCAATTTGGGTGTCGGCGCGAGCGGGTTGTCGGTCCGGACCTTGCTACGCTGAGGCTTTGCTTCGCCTTGCGGAAGCAGCGGCTTGGAGGATCGACCGCCGAGCGTCGGCGCGGCTGGGTTCGGAGGTGGCGGGCCATGCGGGTCAAGCGTAAAGTCCTCTTCCACTATCGTGACTGTAGCGTGTTGGTCGCCTTCCGCGTCCGAGAATTCCTC
The DNA here is from genome assembly GCA_014825765.1 of Cystofilobasidium macerans. NCBI lineage: Eukaryota > Fungi > Basidiomycota > Tremellomycetes > Cystofilobasidiales > Cystofilobasidiaceae > Cystofilobasidium > Cystofilobasidium macerans. The sequence goes on along the minus strand of MVAP01000016.1, from coordinate 211,188 downwards.
TTCGACCGGCTCGGCCATCGTGTAGGATGACGGACCAGCCATGGCGTTCTCACCGAACGCTATGAACGCGCAGGGCAGACGACATAGGTCAGCCGACTGAGCACCCACTGCCAAAATGTACATCCTTTGAGGACGCACCAGGATCGATACCAAGCGCCTTCTCAATCTCCGCAACATGGGCTGCTGCCTGCTGCTTCCGCTCAATCCGCATCTGGGGAGTGCACACAGTGAGGCCGGGCGTCAGCGCTGCGGAGCAATGTCCGTCGACATGCGGCGGCGGCAACAAATGGGCCAACCTCCTTCTTCTGTGCCTTGAGCTCGTCTTCATCGCGCTTCTTGGCACGCTCGCGCTTCTCGGCTAGCTTTGCCTGCTTGCGCTTCGAGAAGCCCGTCAAGAACTCGGCCCGGTCGTCGTCATTGAAGAGGATCTTGTCAATCTGCTTCTCGCGCCCGCCGCCGCCATTGTCCTGACGGCGCTTGCGTTTGATGTACTGGGCGCCCTCGGTGAGAAGCTTGACATTGGAAGGCCGCGACGGAGGCATGGTGAATCGAGTCTCTTTGACTCCGGGGAGGGTGTGGTTGCGCGAGAATGCTGTCGGAGGTCGGCGAGCTTCGAGGAGGCACGGCCCAAGGCAGCAGGTTCTCGAACGGGGTCTCCGCAGCCGCGTGGCCCGGCGAGCGAAGTAGCAACCAGAGGCGTACCGACCTTCGTCGGTCGACAACGACAATGGTCAATCCAACTCGAGCATCTTCCGCTCAAGCCAAAGGCTTAGCCCTGAGCTTACTTTGATCAGAAGTGCGGTCTTGGGTTCCGCCTGCCTTACTACCTAGATATTCCGGTCCGACGAGAAGGGGCCGGGGGAGACTCGTCACCTGTCCTTGGTACAGATGGCCAAAAGCCGGTCCACCTCACAGGCTAGCTGAAGTGCGCTCACCGCCATGACCAGCAGGAGTGGAAAGTTGTCGTCAAGCCCAAATGAGAATACAAGCCGAATGCGCATGGGCGCAGAGTAGCCGTCGGGACGTCCCGGCTCAGGTGCGGCTTGATGTGCCCTGCGGGCTAGGGGCGCTTCAACGCTCCTTCGCTTACCCGGCGTACGCTTCGTATCGACCTGCGAACTTCTTTCGTCTCATAAATCATTGCTCTGCGAGCTCTCGTCTGGCCGATGCGCGATGTCCCGCTGACCTTCGCAGTTCTTTCCCCATGACGACCTGACTATCGACCTTCCGGACGTCAGTCGTGCGTCCTCGCTCGTTCTGCAAACTGAGTACGTTATATCGACAGCGCAAACGGGACGGCTCGCAACAATCAAGGCCCCTCTACTGATTGGAGAATGGACAGTGTCACTGACACGCACGTCTCCCAAAAGTTAATTCAGTGGGGCCACTTGAAGACAGGTACCGCGTCGACATCAAGTGGTTCCAATCAATCGGTGCCAGCGATAACCAAGATCTTTGACATGGCGACGTCGCTGACTCTCGTCCTGATAAAAGACATGTCAGACAAGAACCACTGATCCCGCTTGCAACTTGCGGCTAAGGACGTCGGCTGCCTACAAATGGACGCAAGGAAGGTGCGCTGATCATCCCTATGCCGCTCTAAATTGATCTAAGAGACTGACTCCCTTGTCCAGCCGTTAGTGAACTGATGGGATTGAACTCACTTAGGGACAATCTCGATGGGCCGGCATTTACCAACATCAATACACACGGCCTCGGCTGACTACTTCCAATGCGTAGGCGCAGCGTCGACTGTCGATCGCTCACCTTGACCGACTTGTCAGCACTGATCCGATGTGGCATGCCGCTCGGCAGCGCATGGCAAAGCGTAAGGTCATCAGGTGACGTCTCTCCTGTAATGCTCGCGGTCGATGACAGCTAAGCGCCGTTTGACTGGACCTTCCATCGGATGGTGCGCCTCGCATTTGTCACATCCTCACGGCTGTCTTTGTTCCCTCTCCGTGCGCACGACACTTGGTGTTGTTCACGCAAAGTCGGTCATGAGATGATGAACCCGTCGACAGCATGGAAACGCGTGGAGGCCGGCAGAACGTACTTTCTGCGCGGCGCGCGCCAGGGTCAAGGAGATCGCCCTGGTGCTGCTACCACCGCCGCTCTCGACACCCACTGCTCCTTTTGCTCTGTCTCCCCTTCCAACAATACTACCAAGTCAATAATGTCTGCTACTCACAACGCCGAGTGCCTTTGGGCCCAGCGCTCGTCCGAGACCGACGAGGAGAAGGTGCGTGCCCAATTCATCGACGTCGCTGTCAGCCTGCCGCCCCCGCGTTTTTGCGTCATCCCGACGAGATGGCCACCTTTTCATACGAGCGAGGCTTGGAAAGCGCAGGCCTAATCCTAGACGAGGCTTAAAGTACCACTGCTGATTTCGCTGCGGACTCGGCGTCTATGCTTTCTGTTGCACAGAACATCGTCTAGTGCGTGCCCCTCGAGCTCGAGCTCCTCTCTTGGGCCTGACGCTGACCGTTATGGCGGCTTCTTTGCAGCCTCACCGTCAACCTCCGTGCGTCTCTATAGCGATCGCGATACCGTAGCGCTATATGCGATGCTGACATGCACATCTCCCTTCAGCCAACATCATCGGCGAGCCTGAGCTTGACATCCAGGAGCAGTCGATCAGCTTCAAGGCTCAGGCCGGAGCGTGCGTTCCTCCGAGCTCTGGTCAGCTTCAGCTAAGCAGATTGTATGACTTACGATCAATTTGCCGCTCGTTGCTCGCCTGCAGCGCCGACAAGGGCATCCCTGAGCACACCTACCAGTTCAAGCTCGACCTGTTCGCCCCGATCGACCCGGCCGCGACCAAGAAGAACCTTTCGAGCCGGTACCTCCAGCTGATCCTCCAGAAGAAGGAGGCTAAGGAGGAGTTCTGGCCCCGGCTCACGAAGGAGAAGGTTCGGCTTCAATGGCTGAAGACCGACTTTTCGAAGGTGCGGCACAAGCTGTCCTCTGCTGATGCGGCCTGCCTTGGAAGCTGACCTCGGACTTGCTTCGCCTCGCAGTGGGTTGACGAGGACGAGCAGGACGGCGTCCCGGTCGCGGATGACAGCGAGTTCCAGGGTGGTGCCGGCGGGCCTCCTGGTATGGGCGGCATGGGCGGCCCGCCTGGCGCTGGCGGCATGGACTTCGCTAGCATGATGGGCGGAGGAGGAGGTATGGGTGGCGGTGCTCCTGGTGGCATGGTGCGTCTCAGTTGCGTCCTTGTCGACAATCCTGGTGGACTTTACTGATTCCATCGTTCCGGCTTCAAACAGGACATCCAGGCCATGCTCGCACAGATGCAGGGCGGTGGCGCCGGCGGCCCTGGCGGCCCTGGTGGTGCCCCTGGAGGCATGGTCCGTAACTGCGAACCTTCGCCATGCCTAGCGACTCAAAGAGCTGATGATTTTCAGTGCTCCCCTCTGTTCAGGACTTCGCCAAGCTTATGGCTGACATGCAGGCTCAGGGTGGTGGCGAGGGCGGCGCGGAGGAGGACTCGGACGATGACGAGGAGCCGGCCAAGACGGCCGACGAGAAGGAGTCGGCCGTCAACCAGCTTGACTAAGACTTGCCGATCGGCCGAAATAAGTAAAACCACGACCATCCCTAGCCATATCCATGACACTGGCTGTATTTCTGCTTTCGATTCGACTAGCGATTAGTTTGCTGGCAGTCTCATTTTGATCCGATTCTCTACGGGTTGTAGAAGACGACGCCAGGCGCCCCCGGCTCGGCGTCCTCGATGACCGTCTTGACGAAGCCGGCCTCGCCATCTTTGGCGGCGCCGCTCTCAAGCTGGGCGAGAGCATCATCAACTGTCAAGAGCTCGACAGCCTCGAGTTTGAGCGACTTCTGGATGTGGGCCTGAACCGTGCTTAGCGTCTCCAGCTCAGGGAACGGCAGCGCGAGGCCGAGCGCCTTTTCGGGGCCAAGAGCAGCCGTCCGCCGCTTGAGCTCAACGACGTAAGGCATCGCCTTCTTGTTCTTGACGTAACCCTTGGCGATCATCGTCTCGCGGATGGCGCCGTCGTTAAAGTTGCCTTCGCCGTCAATGTTAGCCTTGATGACGTCGACAATGTCGGTCTGCCACTTGGGGAATGTTGTCGCAACAAAGAGCCGAGCCTTAATTGGCTTGGTGGGGTCGGCCGGAGCCGGGCCCTTGTTCTTACCGCCCTTAGCCTTTTTGCTGAGCGCAATCTGCCGGTCGCGGACGTCCTTGGTAACGGTGCGGACATACTGAAGGCCCGCGAGCGCGGCAAGGTCGGTCGGCCGCGTCTCGGGCAGAAGCGTCGCCTGAATCGACGTCGGCTGCTGAAGCATGCCCGACCAGATGTGCTCGGCGAAATGGGGCATGATCGGCCCGACGAGGAGTGCCGTCCGCTTGATGCAGTCGAGGACGAGATCCCGGTGCATGCCAACGTCGGCCGTCGCCTCGAGGTAGGCCCGACGCGAGTTGTCCAGCTCATAGAAGCCGTACTTGAGCGCCTCCTTGTACCAGGTTTTCTCGTAGGCGTCCTTGACCTTGACAGTGAAGTCGTTGAGCTCCTCAGCGAAAGCCTTGTCCCAGAACGAGTCGGCCGGACCGGTCCGGGACGTATCCTTTTTGGCGAGCGCCTCCTCACACCAGAGGAGCTGAGTGTAAATGCGCTGAATTGCCGAATTGGCGGTGAGCTCCTCAAAGTTGGCATCCTCCATGCCATCGCCAGCGTCGGCGAGCGTCAGCCGCGTCGCGTCGGCTCCAAACTTCTGAACGGCGTCCTTAAGTGTGAGCGAGTTGCCAGTTGATTTGGCCATCTTCTTGCCGTTGAGCATGAGGTGGCCGTTGGCGCGCATGGCCTTAGGCCAGTGGTGCTCCGGGAAGAGGGCAGCGTGGACGTAGACGCAGAAAGTGAGGTGGTTGGGGATGAGGTCCTTGCCAGACGACCGGACGTCCATCGGGTAGAAATAGTTGAACGAGCGCTTGAGCTCAACAAAGGTCGATTCGGGGACGCGCGACTCGGCGGGGAAGGAACCCGAACCGAGAACGTACGACCAGATCTCGTCGGTCATGTCCTCGGGCTTGATGCCGAGAGGGCCGGCCGAGCGGCCGTAAATATCACCAGCTGTGATGTTTGGCAGCCGGTCAATACATTTGCCCCGCTCAGGAGGTTTCGGGTGAAGGTAAGACGCACCCTGCAGGAGGTGCGCAACCGTGTAGTAACTCATGTAGATGGTCGAGTCACTAAGCGACTCAACCAGGAATTGTTCGTCCTAAAGGGGAAGCAGATGATGAACCATCAGCATCAGGGAGACGATTGAGATCGGCCCTTCAAGAGGGACGCACCCAAGGAATGCGCGAGCCAAGACCATACGACCGCGAGCAGGCCCACTGCTTGAGCCAGGCGAGGACACCCTCAAAGCCGTTGCGGGTCTCGGGGAAGTAAGTGTTCATCTGGGCGACGAGGCTGGAGAAGTTATCGAGCATCAGCGCCTGGACAGCAACCTTCGTCAGATGAAGGACTCACCGCTCAGCTGTAGCGCGCCACTGCTCCTCTCCGTAGTCGATGTACCACTGATCGACGAGAGCAACGACGCACTCGTCGGCACTGCGCGACATGATGAGCGACTCGGGCTCGGCGTACTTGAAGGCAAGGCCCTGGCCGATCATCTGGTCGCGAACCTTGACCTTGGCGTCCTGAACGGTCTCGCCCTTGAAGTCGCCCTGAAGGAGCGTACCGTTGAAGAAGCCCTCCTTGTAGGCGATATCCTTGGCCTCGGTCAGCTGCTTCACGTCCTTCTGCGACTGGATCTTCATCTGCTGGCAGAGGGTTGGGGCGATGAGGTCGCCATAGTTGGGCGTCGAGATGACTGGGACAGGGTCAAACGCGGCCCATTCAGGCTGGATCTTGTAGAACTCAGCCTTCTTGCGGAGGTCCATAAGGGTTGCATAGTCGTCGGGCGAATCGGACGGGACCGAAGTGACGACACCTGTACCCTTGGTCGGAAGGACGCCGTCCATGGGCAGAACCCAGACCTCAGGGTTGATCGCGAAGGGTGCCTTGATCTTGGTGCCGACAATATCGCGACCCTTGAGCTCGCCGACCTTCTTGATGACGCCCTCCTCGGCAAAGATGGCCTGATAGGCCATGTTGCGCGCGGCTCGGTTTGTGATCACGAAGAGCTCGTTGTTGGCCGACTCGTAGAGGCCATATGTGATGTCGGGTCCGACAAAGCAGTTGGTTTGACCGTACATGGTCTCGGGTCGGAGAGTGGCAGCAACGAGGAAGACCTTCTTGCCCTCAGTTCCAGCGAACCCGGAGACCTGGGCGGCCGTTGCTTCCGGCCACGAGATAACCTCCATCTTGACGCCGGTGTACTCCTGCGGGCCAACCGCCTCGCCACTGGAGCGATCGTGGTCCATGCAGGGCTGACCGTCCTTGATCGAGTAGATCGTATTGCGCTTGCCAAATTTGATGCGGCCCTGCTGGTGAAGAATGTTCATCTGCCAGCGGACGAATGAGTCGTAGAAGGGGTTCTGGTCGGTCGTCTGCAGGTCGGAGCGAGAGCTGGTTGTTAGCAGCAGCGAAATGTGCAGCGTCCGAGCTGCTGTATGCCGTACGCACAAGGAAAGCGCGCCGCCAGTCAATACGTGCACCGAAGGCGTTGCAGTCCTCCTTCGCGATCGGCGGGAAGTACTCGAGCCAGTGGAGCGGGTCGGCGAACTTTTTGATCTCAGCTCGTGGGACGCCGATCGACTCCATGATCTGGAACTGATACGTCAGGCCAGTCGATTTAGCGTTGAGCTTGCCCTTGGTCGCCTTCGACGGATCCTTTGGCGCATCGGAAGCGGCCGGGGCGGCCTTGGCCGCGGGCACAGGAACGGGCTCCTCAGGGTCAAATCGCTCAAAGTCTTGACCGAACATCTCCATCTCCCGAATGAGCTTGTCGGCGGCAGACTGGCGGGTGAGAAAGGGGCAAATGAAGGATGAGCGTCCGCCAAGCCGGCAAGCGCCCTCCTGCTATTCGTCCTAGCAGGACACACCTTGATGGGCATACCAGTGACGTGGAAGCCCATCGGGAACAGAGCACGCTTGCCGAGCATGCGCTGGTAGCCGGCCGCGAACTCAATCTTGGAGATTGTGAAGGCGTGACCGAGGTGCAACGAGCCATTCATGTACGGATAGCTACGGGCAGGGTACGGAGTGAAAGGAAAACATGTCAGTACAGCAGTCCAAGCTGGCCGTAGCAAGGCAAAGAGCACCCACGGGAATGTTCCCATCCACTTCGGGTGCTCGGCCTGGATCTCCTCCGGCGAGAGCGTCGTGCTGCTGAGCTCGGCCTCGGTCGGCGGGTTGACCTCGAAGATCTTCTCCTCGGCCCACTTCTTTTGAATGCGCTTCTCAATGTCGATGAGATAGTCGCGCTTCATCGTCTAGGGGTCGTGTCGGCGCAAGGGCCGCAGGATCAGCCGCAGTCGACAGGCTCGGCTGAAGCACAATTGGGCTCGTGCGAGCAATCAATCGAGCTTGACAGCCCCGACTTTGGGTGCTTCACCCGCTGATGGGACAAGGACTCACGTTCTCAAGGACGAGCGGTCCAACCTTGACCTTGTCCTGCATGTCGACCTTGACACCGTCGGCCGGAGCGGCGGCGGCGGCAGGCGTCGAGGCAACCATCTTGCCAACGAACGGGGTTGCGCTTCGGAGGAAAGCGACGCGGAAGGGGAGGGTGAGGCGAGCGGCGCGGCTAGGAGCTCTGGAGACGCGAAAAGCAAACGTCGTGAAGATGGCGCAGAGGAAGCCTCGGGCGATCGAGGCTGCAACAACGAAGCTTTAGGTGGCTGGAAAGGGGAGTCAGGGAGGAAGCAGGGCGGGCTGAGAGCTGCGAGCGAGCCTCGACTCGACATTCGTCGGCCGACCGGCGCGCGCCGAGGCTTCAGCTAAGGTCTGCCTTAAATGATACCCAGCCTCTCGATCAAATCAGCTGGGTCGTACGCACAGCTTATCACATTGAGCAGCGCCACCTCAATGCACATGTCTGTTGCAAAGGTACATCAGGAGAGATTTTGAGTATGTGCATGATGAGATCCGCATTGCGGCTGGCCGTGAGGGAGAAGCCCATTAAAGGTCTGCGACTTCCGTCGTCATGAAGGTCGTTAAAAGGGTGAGAGGAGGCCGATGCGCAGCTTTGTCGAGACTAAGGCTGCCGGGTCTCGGCTGGCGCGGCCGACAGAGGTCTAACATCGAGCAATGTGCCCTGCTCCGGAGCGACTGCGGGCTGGGCATTGGGGTTTCTGAACTTGAGGATGATCTTTCGCGGCAAGGTCGGCCCCGTCGTTTGCGTGGATTGGGCGACCGAGACCTCAGCCGGTGGAGGATGGGCAAAGGACGGCTCCGCTGACAATGGTGGCGCCGACACTGGAGCGCCGGGACTGAGAGGAGCGGAAGGCGTCTGCACTGCAGCGGATACAAGCGGTGTTGATGGCGCTGATGGCGGCAGAGGGGTTGGTGCCGAAGACGACGTCATGAAGGAGGACGAGGCAACGACCGGCATGGGCTGCTCGGTGACTGGCTCCTCCTGAATCTGCTTTGGCGTGCATGTGCCCGGCAACCGCGCCTCCTTGTTATCAAGAACCCCCGCAAGACTCTTGTCGCCCGAGCGAGTGCGCGTCATCATGCGCTCGCCGGTCCTCACAGTCGCTGCCCGCGTGCCCTTGGCCGGGGATCCGGCTGCCGAAGTCGGGTTGAAAGGCGCCTCGAGCTCAGCGAAGATCTCTATCGTTCGCTGGAGCCATGCGTCGTCGGCAGAAAGGTTTGGGGCCCTTGTCGTCCGCCGAGATGGTCGTTTTAGCGCCTTCTCAAGCTACGAGGTGGACGGACCGACCGGCGGCACGTCAGCAGTTAGCAAGCAGCGCTAGTTTTCCTGTCTGAGAGCAACTCACCTTGACGAGATTCGAGACCGACCACCAATTCTCAATCTGGCCCGGCTTTAGGTCCGGTGGTAGCGTACTTAGTCCAACGACCGACGCCATGGCGCCGCTTGCCAGAGCCCGATCGCCATAGCCGCCCTCGAGCACGGAGACGACGCGACCCTTCGCGTGCTTGCTCGCGAAGTCTACCGTGTCGCGATGGAAACGCTCGTAAAATCCAACCTGCAACGTTGCGAGCTAGGTCAATGATCCGATCAAGCGATCGGGCGTGCTGAGGACGAACCGGAACGTTGCCGCCGTGCCGCTGCATGCCGGCACCTTCGTGCTCACAAGCGTCAAAGCCAGCGCTGACAAGGATGAGCGTCCGCTCTGGTGATGCGTCCGTCTCGCTAAGGAATCGCGCTGACCGTGCGAACAGATCGGTGTAGCGCGGGTAGCAGCGAGACCAGAAATCGGCGGGTGAAGTGTATGACTGGAGATGAATGTTCTCGCTGCGACGGCCAGATGTAATTAACTCAGGAGCAGAGGCGAAGCCGGAGCGCAAGCTGGTACGCACATGTATTGGCCATGAGCGGCCAAGTTGAGACTCGCATCCTTGACGCGATCGAGGTTGCCGTCCTCGCATGGGAAGGAGTACTGCAATGAAGGCCAGCCGAGCGACTCAGGTCAGCCTCCAGCGTGAACGCTCGGGCGCCATCATGGTCTCACAATATCATGTACGGAGCCGTAAAACACCTTGAGCCCTCGCTTGGCCTCGGCCGGCTTGCCTCCAGCGACGAGCAGCTCCTCGCGATAAGTATCCTCGTTCAGCCGTAGGGCGATCTCTTGCGTGCCGTTGCCGTGATGGAGGTCTGAGTGCTTCGCATGTCAATTTCTGTCTGGACTGAGTGGAGAATTAGATAAGCTCACCGATGTCGAGGATGACAACGCGGTCGATGCCGTGTCGCAGGTAGGCTATTGCCTCCCGAGGGGGGGGGGGGGAGGGTGAGCCCACTGACCCCAGCTTCGACGAGATGTCCCTGCTCCGCTGCACGCACCATGAGCAGCGCCGACAGCAACATTATTGACAAAGCAAAAACCCATCGGGTTGTCTTCGCCGCAATGATGACCTGGTGGTCGAATCGAGCAGAAGGCCGTTGACGCTAAGGGGGGAGATAGAGAGGATGATGAAGCAACAGATGTGCTGTCGGCAACGACTGCGTCGACCGCTTCAATGGTGGTCGAGAGCGCTCCCTCGACGGCTGCGAGGGACGCTCGGCACACTAGACGGGTTGCAAGGTCTCATGTCAGCTGCCGAAGTCTCAAGCCCACTGAAACGCGTCGGCCGGGCGCACGGTAGAGATCGAGCTGGGGTAGCTCTTCCGGAATTTCGCTCTCGCCAGCAGCCCACTTTCCCTCGCAGGCCTTCACCCAGCTGACAAAACTATCAAGGTATCGAACGTCGGTTGGATCGTCCGACGGCGGGTGGTGGATGAACTCGACCGCCCTCGACCGGATGAGCCCGCCGGGAGCCGGACGAGAGAAGATGACCGTGGGCTGAGCCAAGCCTATTGAGTTCTCTGCACCTGCCGCAGAGGCTCCAAGTGCGAGTCCCTCGAGCGCCTTGACGAGATCGTCTGGCTGATCTTGCTGCTCGGGCTTGACAGCACGCTGAATGGCCTCGAGCCGGGCAAGGCCGGCGGCGAGGCCGCAGTTGACGGCGCGAAGTCGCTCCGGTCGCTCGACGATGTTGTCGAGCGAGAAGGCCGTGCCCGGTCGTCGCCAGACGTGCTTAGCGCCCTCGGGCTGGATGAACACCCTCGTAGGCATGAAGGATGTCTCTGCCCGGTTTGTAGGGAGGCTGAGGAGATCAATTGAAAGGAGAGGAGCGACTGACAAGCTGGCAGGACAGAGGTTGAACGCGCCGAGGAGCTCCAGATCGTCGGAGGGAGGCGAGGCCGACAGCCTGCCAGGGCAACTAATCCACACAAAGGCACACGTTTCGCCATAGGGCATTTCTTTACAGGGGTCATTGTTCAAAAGTTACAACACACCCTCAGCCTTTCAGCTTCAGTGCATCGGTGGCGGCGCTGGCGGCGGCGGGTAGGCCGGGAAGCCAGGCGAGAGTACGCTAAAGTCGAAGCCCAGTGGAGGAGCGGGCATGCCCATCAGCGGCGGCGGAGTTCATGATTTAGTGCATCGGTGGCGGCGGTGGCGGCGGCGGGTAGGCCGGGAAGCCAGGCGGGGGCACACTAAAGTCAAAGCCCGGTGGAGGAGCGGGCATGCCCATCGGCGGCGGCGGAGGCGGCATGAACTGCTGCTGCTGAAACTGTTGCTGCTGCTGAAATTGCGGCGGAGGAGGCGGCTGGCCGTACTGCTGCTGCTGGTATTGCTGCTGGTACGGGTCAAAGCCAGGAGGCGGAGGCGGGGGGAAGCCAGGCTGCATGCCCGGCGGCATGCCGAAGCCAGGAGGAGGGGCAGGAGGCGGCATGCCGTAGCCACCGCCACCGCCTTGCGGGAAGCTGAATTGCATATAACGGTAACAAGCGTGAGTCGGCGAAAACCGTCGGTGTCAGACTTAAGCGCACTCTAGACTCACCCAAGGGGGATAGCGTTGCCGCCGTTGCCCATGCCAGGCGGGCCCATCATCGGCGGTCCCATCGGCCGGCCAGGTCCGCCCATCGGCAGGACGTTATTCTTCTTAGCCTGCTGGGCGAGCATGCGCTCGGCCTCGGTGCCGTGCCGCTCGCCCTTGCCGTCCTGTTTGAAGGCGTACTGAACGGTGATGGCCTTGTTCATCAGGAACTGGCCGTTCATGGCCTCGATTGCCGCGTCAGACGACTCAAAGTCGTTGTACGAGACAAAGCCGTAGCCCTTCGAATATCCCGTCTCTGGGTCGCGCGCGATCTAAACGGCGGCGACAGCCCGCCGCGACAAAGAGGGGTCAGCAAGCCATCTCCCAAATTTGGACACTTGAGCCAGCCCTCGTCGTACAGCCAGCCCTCGTCTTCCGACTAACCTTTGCCGGCTGACTGATAACGCCGAAGGCCGAGAACGTTTCGTACAGCATGCGCTCCTCGACCCCCGGGTCAAGCGAGCCGATGAACAGGTTGGCGCCGACCTCAATCTGCTTCTTATCCGAGCTTGCCTGCAGACAGGGTCAATCATTAGTCGACAGGAAGCTGCAACTGGAGCTTCAGATAATCTTTGGGACCGGACGGACCTTGTTCACGCGAATTGGCTTGCCGAAGAGCTTGATCTGGTTCATGATGCGACAGGCATACTCGGCGTCCTCCTCCGTCGCGAACTCGCAGAAGCCGAAGCCCTGATGCGCCTGAGAGATGCGGTCCTTAGGCAAGTGCACGCTCACTACCGATAAGACGAGCCGGAGCTAGGGGTCAGCTTTTCGAATCCTTAAGACAAGCGCTGTAGCAGGCAAGCTTGAGGCGAAGCGCGGATTCAAGCCCGGGGGTACTGGAGGGCTTACAGACGGGGCCAGCCTGAGAGGAAGCTCCGTCAGCTCAAGTACGGCAAAGCCGTCAGGGCACACAGTGTCTCGGATCCAGAAATCGACAACTCACTTGAAGCATCAACTCCCACATGAGGGTGTCGGTGCAGCGGTCTTCCAGGTTACCCTGGTCGGCAACGGCGGACGAGCACGCGTGGCGGTCGGGCAGCAGACAATCAGCGGCCCGTTCTGCCGGCAGGGACCGGCTTCCTTCATGCAGCTCACTAGGTAGACCGTGGCCTCCTGATTGCGATCCGACTCGTGAGGGGCGCGCGACATCTCGCGTGTGTTGTCGGCTTGATGAGGGTGGGAGGGTAACGTCGACGACGACGAGCTCAACCTCTGGCTGCCCGGCTGTCCGCGGGTGCGCCAGGCAGGCCTAACCCTAAGTCCGCTAACCTCGACCTCCAGGGTCAGGGGGAATGGAGAGCAGACTCCTTTTAACCAACGCCCCTTCAATCCGCATCTTCGATGGCGCCGACGTCGCCGCCGGCCTACCGGACGAAACCTCTGCGCATTGCCTGTGTCCAGTTCGATCCCAAGGTGCGATGTCATGTCAAGGATGACTCCGACGTCCGCTGACCATCGAGCTGCTGTCCCTTGTCGCGCGCAGCTCGGTGAGGTCGAGGCCAACATTCGCCGGTGCGATGACCTTCTGAAGAGGTACATCTTGGTAGACATCTCGGACTTGAGCAGAACCCGCTGATCCTCAGGTCCGCTTGCAGTCTTCGCCCGGGCGCGGTCGACCTTGTGGTGGTCGGCGAGATGGCCTTCTCCGGCTATTGCTTCACCTCGCCCGCCCACATCGCCCCCTTCCTCGAACCGCCACGCATCGGTCCGACAGCGCTGTTTGGGAGAGCGCTAGCCCAGAGGATCCAGGCGCATGTTATAATCGGCTATCCAGAGCAGCCCGAGAATGGCTCTTTACCCGACGCTCGCGGCTACAACTCAGCGATGTGCATAGGGCCAGGAGGCGAGGTTCTGCACAACTACAGGAAGACGTTTCTGTACGAGACGGATGAGGCTTGGGCAGCCAAAGGTGCGTCTCTCACAAGTGGCTGCTTACGTCTAGCGCCTGTGACTAACGGGACGCGTGTCTGGGAGAGCAGGTGACGGCTTCAGCTTCGTCGATCTGCCACCCCCGATTGGGCGTGTCTGCTTAGGGATCTGCATGGATATCAACCCAGACTCATTCAAAGCACCCTGGGATGCCTACGAGCTCTCCAACTATGCTGCTACAAACGAGGTCGACGTTCTGGTCCTCTGCGCGGCCTGGCTCGCGGCCCCGCCAGCTGACCCAAACGCAACGATCGATCCGGATCAAGCAGAAGATGATGACGAACACCCGGATGGGCCCTCGCTTGACACACTCAACTACTGGGCGCATCGTCTAACCCCGCTACATGATCCGCCGCCGCCGGTGGATCAGGATGCGCCCCCCCGCCACCGAAAGACGACAACCTTCGTTGCCTGTAACAGGGTCGGCAAGGAGTCGGGTTCGTTGCCTAGCCTTCACGGCAGACCGAGATCTATCTGACCTCCTCCCTCGCACCACCGCTAGGCTCCAAGTTCGTTGGCACCTCCACCGTGTTTCAGCTCACCCCACCGTGCGCAGGCGAAGGCGCGGTCGAGAGATCCGGCGGAGGGACTGCGTCGATCGAGGTGCTTGACTGCCTCGGGAAGACGGAGGAATCGGTGCTGTTCGTAACCATACCATGACATCTCAGCCGTGAAGAAGCCTTCAGGATTGTGCGGCAGAAGCGATTGTAAACCTAGGTGGACCTCCCTGCATTAGCGACGCATGGCCGCTGCTGTCGCTCAGCCGGCGCGCGCTGTACTTCTTCTCGTCCACCCCATGCCCTCTTGCCCTCCGGCTATCCCCCCTTCGCCTGAGATGGCTCAACAGAGCTGCTCGCCGTTTCTCGATCTGATTGGCTCGGCCACGTGCATAAAGCAGGGCGCGGAAGCAGTCAGTCTCGTCGGGCTCAAGTCGAGATCTGCGTCGCTCCTCGTTGGCGCCTTGCGGCTCTCGACTCGCCTCCCTGTCGGCATGCCTCCTCACTCTCACAAACTAACGTTGTTGCTGTCACCCTGTGCTGGACACGGCTGTTCTTTTTCTTCTCAGAAAGTCTACAAGACGATACTCTTTCCCTCACCGACCTTCACGCCCGCCTCAGCCGCCGCCAACGATGCCTCGGACTCCGCCGCCAGCTCGTCAGCCGTCCCCTCGCTCCCGCCGCCAGTACCGGTCCTCCTTAAGCACCGCTTTCCCAAGCGATATCGGCATCCGCACCTTGATGCTCAGCTGACGCGGCTGCGAGTGACGTCCGAGGCGAGGTCGCTCGTTCGCGCGGCCAGGGGCGGCGTTTGCGTGCCGGCGCTGCGCGGCGTCGATGTCGAGGCCGGCATTGTCGGCATGGAGTGGATCGAGGGCTGGAGCGTACGCGAGGTCTTAGGCGGTGGCGCCGAGTCGGATGAGGTCGGAGGAACCGACGACGAAGAAGGGATCGCAGATGTGACTGACGCGGCCGACGAGGAGGCGGTACCGAAACCATGGGCTGGGCTCGACCTCGGTTCGCCTCTCTTGCCTCGCTCATCCCAAGGCTTGGTCACACAGGCTGACATACATATGTGTTCTCGCCTCGTCAGAACCGATGGCCTCGCTCATTGGGACGCAGCTCGCCCTGCTACACCTAGCCGACGTCATCCACGGGGATTTGACCACGTCCAACATGATGCTCCGACCCTCTATAGCAGGAGGGTACGACCTGGTGCGACTGATCCAGCACTTGTGCCGACCCGACCATCATTCTGACCGCCTTCTCGCTTACTGCTTGCAGGTCATGATTGATTTTGGACTCGCGTACATGTCGACATTGTGGGAGGACAAGGCTGTGGACCTTTATGTCCTCGAACGCGCCTTCTCATCGACGCACCCGGGCTCCGGAGGCATCTTTGAGACGGTCCTCCGCGCTTACGAGAAGGGGTTGGGAAAATCATGGAAGGAGATCGGCCGCAAGCTGGAAGAGGGTGCGTCCGACACTCGCAGTCCTGTCGCTCTTGCTCCAGCAACCGCTAGGATTGGTGGGTTCAATGCGGTCTTCATGTATCTGTTTGCTGACCCGTCCCATCCTGGCCTTCATCCTTCGGCATGTGCTGTAGTCCGCCTTCGAGGACGGAAGCGGAGCATGATCGGATGAGTGTGACGTCGGGAAATGCGATCGGCTGATTGCGTACGCGCGACCTCCCTGCCGGGTATAACGAAGCCGACGCCGGATAGAAGCCGTCTGCTCAGGTTGCCAGCGGTAAACGGGCTCGATCGGAGCGGAGGGACTGCTGTAGCAGCCCGTCTAGCATCTGGGGATGGCGAGCTCTCGCTCGTTGGCCTTCGCCCCAGGCTCGCTCAGGGCGACATGGCCGTCCGGACGAGGCTCTCAACTTTTTGGTCAAATCCTTCGCTCCGGATCGGCATCTCGAGCGGCTGGAAGGGGTTCTTCATGACGTAGTCAGAGTAGGCGACGTAGACCTGGCCGAGCAGCGCTTTGCCTTCGCGCACGGCAACGGCCGTCGGCGCTGGCGGCGGCGCGAGCGAGGCGATGGCTGGCGGCGGCGCTAGGGACGGGAAGGTTGGCGAGACAAGCAGGATGAATTTGGTCCCTGCAGACGAAGTGACAGGACAAGGCTATCAGCAGGGACGGGGGAGGCGGAGTCAGCAGCACAAGATGCCGTCGATGCAGACCTGTCGGCGTGAGGAAGATGATGAGCCGGACGCCGTCGCTCTCAATGATCTCGCAACCCTCGCTCTTGCCGCCTTCACCGCCGACGGGGCTTAATTGGGCGGTGATAGCATGAACACCGTGAAGCGTGCCGGCGAGAACGAGCATGTCGTTCTGCGAGATCTGTGGCAGGCCAGCTGAGAAACAGAGCAGAATTATCGGGAGCAGCGATGGTCAGCTCGGGGTCGCAGCTCGGATGAGCTGGACGGAGTAGTAACAGACGAGCAAATGTTCGGTCATAGACAAGACCACCGGCCTTGTTGATGACCCAGATTGAGAAGATGGTCATGACTCTGGTTGCTTTGCGTTTCCTAGAGGAGTCTAGGGCAGCAAAGTCGAGGCTCGGCGTGGTCGGCGTTGCGGAACAGCTCGCGTTGCTCGCGTCTCGTACATGTCTGTCGTCCCATTTCCAGCGTTGCTCTACTCTCGAAATGGTGTCACAATATAAGAACAAATGCATGTTCTCCGCTAACATGTCGGGTGAGTCGGCATATAATTGTACAACAAGCTGAGGGCCGACGTCAGTCGAAGACGGCGACAAGCTCCGAAGGGCCGCTTGCGGAGGAGATCGCACGCGAGGCCGACGGCTAGCCCTTCTTGAAACTGAGAGGGATAAGGATGCGGGTCAATTCGAGCGCATGAAAAGGAAAGAAGAGTGCCGTCGACGCACCCAAGCTTTCTGAAGAAGGCGAGAAAGTCGTGGGGGAAGAGACGGAAGGCCAAGCGCGTGTCAGCACGATGAGGTCGAGCAGGACATGCCCTATCGCGGCAACGCACTTTCGTTCGTAGAATAGGTCTGTCCTGCTCGCACCCAGATTGACAATCTTGGGACATCCGTCGCGGTCCTTCTCGAGTCGCGTGCACTCTGTGCAGTAATACGCGTCCGAAATGCCTTGATCAGACACGGAAGACAAGCTTGAGGCGTCAGTCGGCTGCCAGACCGAGCGCAGAGTAACAGATGCGAGACGTACCTTGCGAGCCACAGATGATGCAGCGGCCGCCGTACGTGCCGAAGTTGCAGTCGTCGCAGGTGCGAACAAGCGTTGCCGGCCGGACGTACCTGTAGAGAGCGGCGTGCTTGGTCAGCATAACAGCTGGACTCAGGACCTTGCGGAACGCAACCCCACTCACGAATCGCAGATCGGGCACTTTCCATCGCACTTCTCGCACAGACGGCCGATGGCTGGAAGAGCAAGTGAAGAGCTGCTCGTCAGCGGTGCGTCACGACTCGGCTTTCGAGGAAGCACTCGCCCCTGCCACTATGTTCAGAGTTCAGGAGGACGTACCGATGCCCGGCTGACGGCGACACATGATGAGGTCTGAAGACAAGATTCGTGATAGAAGCTGTGGTCAGTGTGTTACCTGGCCGAAGTCCCGAGGGCCGAACGCACCCGGGTGATGCTTCGACTGTGGCGGACGAGACGCAGGTCGACAGTCAGCACTCAGCCTTAGCCTCGGAGTCTGGGACCAGCAGTGAAGTAGACAGACAGACGTACCATGTTTTCAGGAGCACTTCAATGAGGGCAGACGAGCCAGAGCTGGTGCCGGGCCTAGATCGTCGAGAGGGGGAACGGAGTGACGGTGCAAGGGACAACCGAGGCGGATTCGCCGGCCTGCTCGTGGCCGGCCGGGGCAGGCCGCCCTTACCCCTTGCCCCCGATCTCACCTCGGCCCCTTCCGCTCAGGACGTTGCAGCCTATCTCTCGCTCGGGACCAACATCGGCAAGGCTTCTAGAAGAGCCGACTTGGCTCCTTCGCTAGCTTGTACCGCGTCGGGACGGCCTCCCTTCGGCCAGAGCGATGGACGGCCTTACTGCGGTAGGCCACCTGGTGCGCCCGACCACCTGCCCTTCCGCTTTGCTGGAATTGAGCTCGCCGTGGCTTCCGGGCTGAGATTGGACACATTTGTCGGACAAATCTGATCTTCTATGCCGCTCTGTGATTGCAGGACCTCCCATTGGTGTTCAAGATCTCGTTTGGGTCGGACAATCGCCGAGTCACCTACCCCCGCGGCCGTCACTGTCACTTCGACAGCTTGCGAGGAACCGTGCGACCGCCCCATCTGCCACTTCGACATATCGCCTGAGAATTAATGTGCTGATGGGCCCACCAACTCTCGCAGGTCGAACGGCTCTACTCTCTCTCGGCTAGCAGCTTCTACATCGCGTATACCGGTAAGTGTTCCGGCCTCCCCGAGGCTTGAACGCGTGCGCGCGCGTCCCGGTCGCTTACACATGGCAACTTCATCTGAACCTGACCGCCGGCGACACAGACGACGACGGCGATGAGACAGCCATCAAGTCCGATCTTGACCTGGTCGAGGCCGTTCAATACTTTGGCTCGGGCTGCGACGACAACGTGTCGTCTTACACTTCGGCGACGGCCTCGACTTCAGCCTCCTTCGACTCAACCCTCACCGGCGGCGGCTCGGGCGGCGAGAAGGTCACGCTGCGGATTCAGGTCGTCGTCGAGTACGACGGTCCAGCGTTGAGCGAGACGGGCTCCATCGCTGAGAGCCTCTCAGACCGCGAGAGTGGCTGGGGCGGCGACAACGACGGCGCGAGCGGGCGCAGCAGCCAGTGGACCGAAGGCTCTGAGGAGTGGGCAGAAGGTCAGGCCGAGCGCGACCGGCGCGACGGCGTCGCAAGCGGGACAAGGGTCGTCATCGAGGAAGACTGGGACGACGAGAGCATCGACCTCTCGCACGACCCCTTCCTCCCGCTCGCACCCGAACGGTCAAGCGTCCCATCGCATCCTCTCGCACAAAGCTTCGGCCCCTCCTCCTCGTCGTCATCCTCTTCCGACTCACAATCTGCTCGCCTCGCGTCCATCGGCTCCTCGCCCATCTCCGAAGGTTTTCTCGCTGACTTCGATCCGTCTACGCCATCGCATGACGATGCTGGAACATTGCATCCGGCAGATCACGATGCCGACTGGGGCGCTGTCGAAGGCAACGACGATGTTGACGCTCGGACCTCAATGCCCTACGATGGGGCTGACGCCATTGAGCACGGTGGTCCGAAAGATGCAGAGCCCTCATCGGAAACCCGGTATACAACTCGATCGACGGTCGCCTCTAGTGTTCCCTCGATCGATGGACCTCAATCATCGCGCGAGTCGCGGTTGTCATCGTCCCGCCAAGTCAACGGGCAGTCCGGCAGCAGCGGTAACTCTCAGCGTCAGCCTTCGGTGCCGAGTTCGAGCCATTCGACTGCGTCGTCGGCCGCATCCGGGCTCGAGCAGAGCGAGTTTGGCGCGCGCTGGCTCAGAGAGCAGGGTGAGATGCTCAAAAAGCGGGCTGCGCTTCCTGGCGCTCGGCCAGTTGCCGACAACAAAGGCAAGCAGCGGAGCAGCGCAATAAGCGCGTTATCCGACGACGACGACGACAACTCGAATTTTGTCGAGGGCGCGCTCGCTCTTGAGCGAGCCGAAAGCGGCAAGTGGTACTACAACTACTCGGCCGGCTCGTCGCGCGACTCGCTTGGCATCGATGGCGACAAGCGGCTCTCACGATCTAGCGGCTCGTCATTGCGACCGTTTGCAGTTGGCTCGTCGTCGACTCCGCCGTCTTCCATCCCCACCTCTTCGGCGGGCTCCCCAAGCTTCGTCGGAGGCGATCAGCCACCAATCTCCCTCAACTCTAAAAGTCGACACGGCGACCACCAGCCGTCTTCAAGCCAGAGCGCGCAGCTATCCTCTGTTGAGGGCATCCCGCTTGAGGTCCTTCGCATCGCCGCCGAGGAGGAAACGGGCGTCGTCGCGCCGCCGAAATATGCACCTGATTGCTCGGCCTGCGGAATCCGACTAACCTACATGCGTTACGCGTGCACGAGAGTTCGTCATGCCGCCGGACTTGAGAACTGCCCTGAGCCTTTGCTGACGATATTATTTAGTGCGGCGAGGGCGAAAAGCGCGACGAACACGGCAAGCTGCGTGCCGGACCCCATCACCACCACCATCATCATCATCACTCCCACCGCTCCCACCACCATCAACCCCACCTGCACCATCACCCTCACAGTCGATGCCCTCCGCGACGACTCGCATCCGATCCGATCCGCGATCCTGGGCCGAGCGCCCAGTTATCCGAAGAGGAGGACGAAGACGACGGCTACGCATCGGACGGCACCGAGCTGGTCGGCCACCGCAAGCACTCGCAGTTTGGCTCGTCCTCCATCTCATCAAACGCATCGGCATCTGCCTCGGTTACCTCACTCGGCTCAATGACCTCATCCATTGGCTCGCACAAGCCCTTGCCGCAACTGCCGCCTGTGGAAGACCAGCGCGGCTTCGAGCTCTGCGCCTCGTGCGTGGAGCTGCACGGGCACGAGCACTCGCGCGAATTCTTCAAGCGTCGGACTGAGACTGGTGCTTGGGACTTCTCCGGCGGCGACAACGCTGGGGCAGGGCATGCTTTTCGCGAAGTTGTTTGGTCGGGCATCGCGCATGGAGGCTGGAAAGACGTCGGTCAGTCGAACCCATCCATCTTGCTCCTCGACAACATGTCAAGCTGACATCCAGGCTTTGCCTCCGCCTCCTTTCAAATCACACATTGTCTAGAGTACGACGGCGACATTGTCTGTTCCATCTGTGACTCTGACATCTCGCGCAACCGCTTTAAGTGTTTGTCCACGCGACGAAGCTCAAATTTATCGCAGCAGCGGCAACCGTTGACGTAGCTGGGCCCCTTCACAGGCGTATCTTGCCCTAAATTCGACCTGTGCAAACAGTGCTATCAACGCGTCGAGGACATTCACCCGGTGCACGCTTTCCTATCGGTGCCCGATCGTGAGGGAGCGCCTGCGGCCGAAAGCTTTGCAGCGGGTCAGCGTGAGACCTTTATCCGCCGCTTTGTAGCGCCCTTATCACCTTACTGATCAAAGCACTTCTTGCTCCTTTCCATCACAGTCGTCCAGCACCCAGGCGCCTTCTGCCACAAGTGCGCTGATATTCCTGGTCGTCTTCCGGCCCTGATGAAACTCACTAACTCGAACCCACACTCGCTTACCCAACAGCTGCCTGCAGAACATCGTTGGCCCTCGATTTCACTGCGCCATCTGCCCATCCTGGTTCGTTTGCCATTGATTTCAGGGCTGCTTGCCTTCCCATGCTGAATAATGATGCCTTGCGTCCTGACAGGGACCTTTGCGCGGCATGCGAGAGCTTACCTTCGACCAGCGCTCTCGGCGGCACCCATTCGATCGACCACATCATGATGAAGATTCCCGTGCCGCTCGGTAACGCTGAGGTTGAGCAGGTTAGCCGCCGGGTCCGCGACCAATGGTTGCAGCAGGACGCCCAGGCAGTCGCTGCCGCCCAGACACCCATGCGTATCCAGACCGGCCAAGGGAGCATACCTGTGGGACCCAACGCTCCTCGCGCGGCGGACGGTATCCTGTCACCACCACAGCGCTCGCCGGCCTCACAAACGTCCGGCATCACCTCACCGCCTCTTTCAACTTCGCCGTCATCTCTGCCGCCGCCGCCTGTCCACCCTTCACGCTCGGCCTGGGCTGGGCCTGCCATTAACGCTGCTGCGCAGCCCGCCTCGCTCTCACAAGGGAGGCCAGGGAGGGAAGAGGCGGCTGTGTCCGAGCCTAGGAATCGCATTGGACCTTGGAGCATCAGCCTTTCGTCCAGCGGCCTGTCTTTTCGGCGGACCTCGTCGAATGGCACCGCTGCCTCGACAGCCAATCCTCCTCGGACCGGTCATCGCTGCTCATGCGATAGCTGCGGAACTTACCTCAGCAGCACGCGCTACCAGTGTGCCAACTGCCCTTCAGACCCAGTGGCTTTCAACCTGGTGCGTCAACGTCCACTTCTGGTTTGCTCGCCCAGCCCTGATCCAAGGTCTGACCCCTGCGCTTGGCTGTCGACCACAGTGCCCCGCTTGCGAGGCCAAATCGTACCTCGTGCACGATCCGAAGCATGCTTTCTTCCGCATCGATCGACCGGTCGACTTCCAGATCCGGTCTCGCGCACCGTTGCTCCCCCTCCTTTACAGCGCGCCCGTCGGTCAGACTGTCGATCCGAGCCTGCCGCCGATGCGGGCCGATGTCGCCGAGCGCCAAGCGGCTGTCAGAAATCAGAATGATCCGATAGGTGTGCCCTTTGATCTTCTGTGCGTCCTGGCTTCCTGCTGATGCCACTTGACTGCTGCAGCCCACCTGCGCTTTCTCTACCATCCCTCGACGGTCTGCGACTTCTGCATGATCCCGATCACCGGTTCGGTCTCCATCTCAGGCTGTCTAATACTTCCTCAAGCGGTGACTGATCCTCCGACGTCTTCCTTGTCTTGCTGAAGGATGTTGGCTTCGCTGCGCCGTCTGCCCCTCATCCTTCGATCTTTGCAGCGATTGCCACCGGTCGATTGAGCACGACCGCGACCACATCTTTCTCGTGCTCAAGTCGGCGGTCGATATGCAGGTTTTCAGGTCTGCCTCCGTACTGTTCTCGAATCGCAGACGCGCTCATCTGACTGCCTCCTCCCGCCCACAGAGAATGCACCGCGCTTTCGGCCGAAACGTCTCGACCGCTCATCCCGCAGCGCATCTACCTGCCCTCCTGAGGCGCCAAATCAGATCTCTACGGCCTGACCGCCATATACATATCCATCTTTTCCATCAAGCTCGTGGCGTTCATGCAGCTGGCACTGCCTGCTACGATGTCTTTTTCTCTTTCTCAGCAAGCGCTCGCGAGATAGCGAACCCCCGTTGGAAGGGGGCCGACAAGGTTCCCGCGCCGGCCGCCCTTCGCCCCTTTGATCGCCTCAGCCGCAGCTGCTCCTGCCTCACTCAAACGCGCTTTCTCTTCCCTCAACCATCACCTAGCTAAACCTCCTGCGTCATACCCGGCTCCTCACAACGCTATCGACTCTCCCTTATTACCCGACCGGCATGACAGGACAGAGGGCGAAGCTGCTCGCCTTTCTCATCTTCCTTGGCCTTCAACTCATCGTTCTACGGAGCTGGTCTGCCCTAATGGGCCCATACAAGCCTAGTGTCGATCTTAGCCCATCCCTCCCCCACCAGCACCAGGCCTTCCGCCGAGCGACTCCAAATCAGCCTTCAGCACGTGTGGTCGTCGGCTCCAGCTTCGGCGCACACGACGGTCCGTCCATTCCCACCCCCTTTCACCTTGCTCACTCCTCTCTGTCATGGCATGAGCACTCACTCACCCCTCTCGGGCTCCTTTACCCTATCAAAGACGTCTACTTTTCCGCCGTTGACACACTTAACCGCGTCCTGCCTGCGAATAACACCCAGGTTTACGGCCGACAACCCCGTTACAATCTGCACACCGACATACTGCCCGCGCTGGGCGTCAATCCAAGCGGAGTCTACGCCGATACAGATGACCTCCTACACGGCGTCACCTCTGGCTGGGGCGGAGGGGCCAACGGCGGTGCGACCCACGTTATCCTCGGAACGTGCGAGATTGAGTGAGTCTTGGACTCGTGCCTCTCCTCATCTCAGCCCCCTGACATCGCCCTACTATTTGTAAAGCATGGCGTTCTTCTCCGACGCTTTGTTCAGACTCTGGCTTGCTCGGCCGGCCGATGGCAAGTTCAGCCTCATATGTATCGTTCACAACGCTCACGACTGGGCCTGGGCGGAGACTTACTCGGCCGACTGGGTCAAGGTGCGTCACTCGCCTTGGCGATCGCTTGGGACGATAAACTGACCCTTGTCGTTCGCAGGTCGGCGCCCTCCGTATCATGCCGATCAGTCCCCACGTCTCAGCGGCGATCCGATCTAACCTGCTCCGCATGGCGTCTGATAGTGAACGGTATCACCTCGGCTACCACCTGGTGCCCGTCCAGGTGTGCCTTTCAGCCATTGCGCATCGCAGACTTGATGGCCCGTGCTGACCAAACGATGGCCCAGGAGCACCTTCCTCTCTTTTCGATCGGAAAGCTCGACCTCAACGGCAACGGCAGCCGTACCGCGAGTTCTAGGCTGCCGATCTCACGCGAAGCGTCTTTCGGCGTCTCAGTGTCAACCCAAGGTCGGAAGGACGGACGCGTGCTCCGGGATGCGGTGATCCAAGGGTACGTCTTGACCGCCACCCTCATCCTCCCGAGCCTCATCTAGTGTTTGACACTGATATGACCCCTCACCTGCAATTCCCCTGTGCAGCAACTTTGAGCTCGCGCGCCGTGACTACCGGGGCGTGCTGGCAGACCTAGAGGCCGAGCTAGCCGGTCCGTTGTTGAAATGTTGGGATCGTATTATCCCGTTCGCTAATGTCGCGTCCTCCCGCTTTCTTTCGTCAAGTTGACTCTGCCTTCTGGGGATACCGCCGCAACCAGAACGGAGCGTACGAGCCGATATCGGAAGATGCCTTCGTTCTGCATCTTGTTGGCGGCGACGGCAACGACGCCGATTCGATTGTTCCGGCTTCGCTCAAGCGCGTCGTGGTCATCCATCGCAAGCTGTGGGTGACAGACTGCGCTGGTATCCACTTCAACAAGACTGAACGCCTGCTTATCATCTTACAGGAGCTACCGTGACTTCTTTGCCTTCCTCGGCCGCGTGGATCTTGTCTTACCTGCCTTCACAGAGGCCGGTGGCTATGCCGTCAACCAGGCATCGAGCACCGTCGCGATGGCGGCCCAATGCGGTGTACCGCTGCTTGTTACGCCTCGCATCCGACAGGCTTACTCTTATCTGACGGACGACTCAAGCAGTAGGGGCTGCCCATGGTTGAAGCAGGAATTGCGCGTCTACTGACATCCTGCGGCACTCAACCGTGTGCGCAACCCTTGCAGTCGTACGACCGCCGCTTCTCAGCGAAATCAGTGCGATCAAGGCGCTCCGCGGCGGTCGGTTCTTCCCACAGGCTCGGCCGTACTCGCACAGGCACGAGCGCACTTGGACGCATCCAGAAGGCTTTCCGTCGCTCGGCGAGGCTGCTGGCGACGCCAATGGTGCGCTTCAGGCAGAGGCAAAGGCCATGGTTGCCCGAGGCTGGCGGCGGGACGAGGCGGGCTGGGAGCGCTTCCATAAGCAGATCAGGGCGCGGAACGAGGAAACCATGTCTTTCGTTCTGTCCATCTGATGGATACACTTCGTGCAGTCATGACGACTCATGTCCAATCTCATGATTCTTTCGAAATTAAAAGTGGAGTGAACTCCCTCTGACTCGCGCGGTCGAAACGATGGACGAACAAGGGCTTCGTCGACGTCGCCAGTGTGGCGACGCATAAGCGGGACATTTGGAGACTCGCGTCGACGTCCGTAATCGATCCGAGTGAATTCCCAGCGGCAAGATCGAATGCGAAGGGTTCCGAAAAGCTTGAGTCTACCGTTTGGTTGACCTCGGGCTGGACGGAAAAGTCGCTCGATTGCTCGACCTCGTACCGGTAAAGGATGGATTCAGGATAGTCGTCGAGCGACCGCTCGGCGATTGCGGACGATGAGGGCGAGATTGATGCCGGGTTGGAGGGGACTAAGCATCGTCCGAGGGCAGCGTCCCCGAGCGCGGGAAGGGCAAGACGGTTAGCTGTCCATGGAAGGATTCAGACCGCGAGTGAAAGACGGCTTCGCACCGAGTTGAGAGGCCAAGACGTCGTCGGCGGTGAAAACAGTCGAATGCCGGCCGTTTGAGGCACCTGAAAACGCGACGCCTATGACTTCCCGGCGCGCGGCCTTCTCGAGCGATTCCTTTCCGAGCGATTCCTTCTCAAGCGATTGCGGGGGCGCGATGAAGATCGGGCTCGGTCGTCTGATGTGGTGAGCGGTCAGGCCGTCGCGCACGGACACGGGAGAGAAGGGCGTAGAGACTGGTACAAGGAAGTTTCGATCGCGTCAATGGAGACGGAATGGTTGACAGTCGCTTGCCAAGAGGACTTACGGTCATCGACGACACCGATCAGACTCGATCGACCGACCGAGGACGCCCGTCGAGCTTCGTCCATCCGGTACTGCCGACGCATGGGTTCCTCAAGATTGGGGCAGGATGGGTTGCTTGAGTCGTGAAGCTCGACCTCGGTGAGCCGGTCCCGGTATGAGGGCGACGGCAGAGGACGGTGACCGAGAGCCGAGCAGCTATCTCTTGCGACGCGCCCGTGCTCAGTCTCCGAGTCGACATCCGAGTCATCATCGAACGAGAGGTCCGTCAGGGGCGGCCGACGGGTCAGCCGAAGGTTGTGTTTCGACTTGAAACGGCGGGCCAGCTTGCGGACAAAGCCGCCGCCTCCGGACTTGCTAACCGTGTCGACGTCTGCGGGCTGGACTCTATTGTCGCCAGCGGCGCACAGAGGCGGCGGCGCGGTCGCGGTCGGGGCGACCTCTGCAGTCGCACGGCGCTGCCGGCGGAAGGTAATCTTGTGGTAGAGCATCTTTAGGGATGCAAAGGGTGAGTGAGTTGGGAAGAGAGAGCCGGGAGAAAGGCAGTGGTGTTGCGTGCAGCAGAGAAGAGGGCGGGAGCGAGTGGGTGATGGGGGAGAGAGCGGCGAGAGGAGCTGTCAAGCGCCTTGGTCCAGCCCGATCGGTGGCCGAAAAGCCCAGAGCTTGTCAAGCAGGAAACTACTGTTTGACGCGACGACGGACGCGTCGGCACGCCTTGGGATCAGGCACACACGGCTGGCGGTGTGCCTGGCGCCCGACCCTACTGAATGCGCTGCGAACCCGACGCCGTTAGCGGGTCCGACAGGAGAATCAGGAGCCGTGAGGTACATCCAGTAGCGCCGAGGAGAAGACGAAGTGAAGGGAGGAGTATGATATCTCAGAGAGGGTATGGTGGAGGGATGCAAGGGAGGAGATCGAGGCCGGCGGCGGGTCGTGTGAGGACGAGCGGCGTCACAGGGGAGCGCGCAGCAGCCGGCGCCGGCGCCGACGCAAGTCGACCGCTCATGTCGTCAGGCGCTAGAACCGGCACTCATCCTTCGTGCGCGGGAAGCCGACGACGTCCTTGAGGCTGCCGAGGCCGGTAACGTAGCCGAGGAAGCGCTCGAAGCCGAGACCGTAGCCGCCGTGTGGGACGCTGCCAAAACGGCGAGTGTCAAGGTACCAGTCGAGGCCGGCCGTTCTCATGCCGCGTTGCCTGGCAGAGACGAGACGGAGCGAAGGTCAGTGTTAGCCGGGAGGGAGCCTCAGTGAAGAAAAGAAGAAGAACGCACGACATGACCTCCAGCAGCGGCTCAAGCCGATGCTCTCTGAGCGATCCGCCGGCGAGCTCGCCCATCTCCGGGATGAGAAGGTCGAAGCAGGCGACTGTCTCGCCGTCGGCGTTCGGCAGCATGTAGAACGACTTCTCGGCCTTCGGGTAGTCGGTCACAAAGACAGGCCCGTCGAAGTGCTTCGCGAGGTGCTTCTCGTGCTCGGTCTGCAAGGCTGCTCCGAGTTTCGGCTTGTGTTCGAAGGGGACCGAAGCGGCCTCAAGAAGATCGATTGCCTCTTTGTAGGTTATCCGCTTCCACGGGACGTCTTTGGCGAGCGTCTCGACTCGCCGCCGAGGCTCTGCGCTGCTCAGCGCGAAGACCTCCCAGCCGCCCTGGCCGGCGTCCTCATCGGAGAGCAGGCCCTTGGCGACGACCTTCAAGCTGCCCTCGAGAATGTCCATGACGTCGTCGAGGTTGCTGGTGAAGGCAGCTTCGGCCTCAAGCATCCAGAACTCGGCCAGATGACGCGACGAGTGAGAGAGCTCAGCACGGAAGCACGGCGATAGCGTGTAGACACGCGGATGGGCCGGCAGATATAGTTCAAGGTGCAGCTGCGAAGAGACGGTCAGGTTGGCGCCCGGAGGAGCTGAAGTCGAGCGACCAACGGGTCAGCATCGCTCGAAGTGTTCCGACGACAGCGCGGCACTTGTCTGAACGCACGGAAGAATGGCTCCGTTGACGACGCTGTAGCCGGCTCGACCTTGAACAACTCGCCGGCACCCTCACAGTCGCTACTCGTCAATATGGGTGGTGTGATCGAGACAAAGGCATTATCCTGCGGTAGAGCTCACTTGAATCAGCTCAGTAAGCATGAGAAAAGTCGGCAAGCGCAGACCGCACTACAAAGTAACGGCGAAAGAGCTTCGCGACCTGATCGCGCGTCTTGACGACTGCTCGCCCTTTTTCTGTCCGCATGCGCAGGTGCGCCCGCTCGCGCATCTTATCCAAATCAATGCCCTTCTTGTCCGGCTCGATCAGATACGACTGCGAGGTCGCCAGGAGGGAGAAGCAGCACTCGAGCATCAGCCGGCGATCCGGGGTTGGCCGACAGGCACGGCGACAATTACCTCAGCCGGGCACGTCCCGAGGACCGTTAACGAGGTAGCCTTGAGCTCATGGCTCTGCGAACGACCAGGCGAAGGAACGAGCTTGCCCGAGACGGCGACCGACGTGCCTCGTGTGAGCTCCTCAACGACGCTGCGAGTCAACGGGCAACACAGGATCAGCTCGAGGCCAGCCCCAGAGGCAGGAAAGGCACCTTTGACACACCTCCGAAGGCCGTTGTGGCCCTTGGCGCCGTCGACAAAGATCTGGAGCGGCTCGCGCGAGCTGCCATCGGTAAGCTTGACGAACGAGAAGTGCTTCTTGGGCTGAACATGTGCGACCCAGCCCCGGACGGTAATCTCAACTTCGGGCGCGGGCGGTGTTCTCAGCGTCTGAGCTATTGTTGGCGGCAGTGCCCGGAGCACTCGCGTCGATAGCATAGATGATGAGCAGGCGACTTCAGAGCGGGCTTTTGTAGAAGGCGAAAGCGAAGGCGGACGACGTCGGAGGTCAAGTGGTGAAGGTGCAGGAAAGGACGAGCTCCGCCGCCCCTGACGCTGCCACGCCGCAGCACCGACCTCAATTGCCCATCTCTTCCCGACATTCTTGGTCCACTCCATGTTGACGAGTCAGATGGCAATGGAGACGATAGAGCAGCATCAGCAGCGGTGCCGTGCTAGTTTGTCGACCATCGCCGGGCTCGCACGTTCGCCCGCAGGTCGACTCGCTTCTCGTCGGCGGCAGCTCGACCTCAGCTCTCCGCCAGGCGGGCCTTCGTCGGTTCGGCTCTAAAGGCTCTCGGGTCGCGCTGGTGAGTCCTGCGGCCAGCTCCATCGGACTGACTGCAGAGCGTGCTAGACGCTGTGGCCCGGTCCTTTGGTCGAGACGCCCGACGCGCTGCGAGGCGCTCGTTTACCGCGAGGCCAGTCACGGCCGACGAGCGGTCGGAGCTCACGTCCCGGTGCTTTGGCTGGGCGAGCGCGGCAGCTCGCGAGCGGAAGCGGCAGCAGACGTGCCCGCAGTCCTCACGCAAGAAGGGAGTGGGGGAGGTCTGGACCAGTCATCTCCACAGAGGGGCTGGCGAGCTTCACGCTGCATCTGGGCTCTCTGCTCTTGCCGCCGGCAGCTGTCACTTGGCTGGCCAAGAGGAACAAGGACGGTGACAGGCTGATCCTCTCCTGCGGACGGTCGGGCGAATTCGCAGCTAGAGTCTCGATCGCGCGATCGAACTTCACCGACCGAGGGCAGGGGGCCGACGGAGGGAAGCGGCCGGGTCTCGAGTTGCCCCGTCCGATCAACGCCGGCGCCCCTCGTCTCCTCGGACGGAGCCTCTCGTCCGTCCGTATACCCGCGCCCATAGCGCCGGCCTGTCCCCGGGCCGCTTGACCGGCCGGCCGCTCGTCCGGGTCGCCCTTCTTGCCCTTCTTCCCTTCGCCCTCTCTTCCCTCGAGCCCCCTTCAACCACCATCATCCCCAAAGAGCGACGCATCGCCACCCGCCCTTGCCATCGATCATCTACCTCGATCAGCCGCGCCCAAGCAGCCTCACTCACCCTCTGAACACATCGGCCCACCGCGTCCAACGACTCACGTTTCACCCTTTCCGCGGCCCGGTCCTCAGCCCTCTCGCAACCAGTGCCTTCGGCCCGAGCAGCCTCAGTCAGCACTCTCTCCTGCTTTCGGTCCATCCTCAGTCGATCAGGTATGTTTCGCTCGTCTTGGGATGCCGCTTAGGCTGCCGGACTCGTGAGATTACCTGGCCGACACCGATGACTGACCCTTTCGGCGCTTCCTCGGCACGTGCTCGCAGGATGTCCCTCCGTGCATCGCCTTCGTCGAGCAACAGCCTCGCTTCGAGCAGCAGCCTCCCTCCAGCCCCGTCGCCGGTCGCCGCCGTCTCGGTTCGCAGGACCCTTACTTTCCCTTCGCGCCGCCCGCAAAAGGCCTCGCCGACGTACCGCGCACTCGAGCCATACCTTGAGTCGGACGACGAGGATTCCGACGACGAGGTCATCTTCTTTTCGACGGCTTCGCGTCGCAACTCAGCCACCTCGGCAAACAAGCCGGTTCAGCCTCTTCCCACCGTCGTTGCACCCGTCGCCACCGGCTGCATCACGCTCAAGGCTGCCCCGCCGGCGCGAAAGGCCAAGCCAGCGCTTCGTAAAGCGCCGACGCTCAAGCGGGCGCTGACGAGCCCGACCGGGTCCGACATCGACCTCCAGCGTCCCCGTCTCCAACAGACGGCCACGTCGATCGAGGGCTCACGCATGGCCGCGCTCGTCTCGGGTCCGTCGTGCAAGTCGACGCGCAACCCCGGCGCGCTCTCGCGGACGCACTCACAGGTCCGCCTCTGCGAGCTTGCCTCCGCCGCTGGACCTAAGTCGCCCGACCTTCTTCGTGCGCTCGCCACCTCTGATTGGACTCCGCGACCGGCGCCCTCGCCCAAGTCGTCGCCCGCACTCGAGGAGCCTCCAACGACGGCGACGACAGCTGCTCGCGACAACTGGTTCAGCTGGGCCGGCTACACAATTGGCGATGAGGACGAGGACTCAGTCTGGAGTCTGCTTTCATTCGGCGGTCGCCCGTAGAATCTCCCACCGCATCAGACCGATTGGTTACCCTTCGCATCCGTCGCCCGTGCTTCGCCCGGCCCGACGCTCAACTCACTGTTCTATCACCCACTCACATCCCCCACACTGTACTCTCGCACCCTCTTGTATCGTCTTCATGCCTACCATCCATGAGCCATTCTTGATTGCACGAGCGACAGTAAGCGAGCAAGAGTGGCTGGTGCAGGAGTGGGCATTCGAGCATGACCGAGGCGACAGGCCGGCGGCCGGCAGAGTCTCTTGCCCGCGCGCCGCCGCCGCCGGCCGAGGCCAGGCGAAGGCGCGGTCAGCCCGAGCCTCCTGCATCCTTTCACCTTCACTCACTCTCCGCAGACTTTCAACGAGCTGTTCGCGCCCTGAGATGGCACTCTTCAAGCGCAAGAACAAGAAGGACGCCGCCGCGAGCGGCGAGGAGGCGACTGATCTCGGCAAGGCTAAGACGCGGCGGCCAGCTAGTGCGTCCGCCTTCCCACTTGCGTCGCCGAGCCTGTTGGTCAGCCCGGGTCGGCAGCGACTGAAGGCTTGGAGTCGCTCAGACGGAGCGCAATGCACAGAGCCTTCTTGAAGGTCATTCGTGCTTTTTTGCCCCGCAGACAGGAGACTATGGCTGCGGGAGGGATCGACTGTGTCTAGGCGGCGGGAAGACGAAGCCTGATGTTGCAGCTGGGCTGGGTCGGGATCTTGACCGCAGGCCGCCGTAGGCTCGCTTCTCGTCGAGACAGCAGTTGTTCGGGATCGCACGATAGGACCCTCTTCTGTGCTCTCCGAGGACGTCGGCTGCTGCAGAAGCCATTGGAGCACCGTTCTGACTTGCCCCCGGCCCCTTCAAGACACGGCCTTCAAGCAGCAGCGACTCAAGGCCTGGCAGCCGATCCTGACGCCGCGGACGGTCCTGCCGACGCTCTTTCTCATCGGCATCCTGTTCGCGCCGATAGGTGGCCTGCTTATCTGGGGCTCGAATCTCGTGCGTCGCCTGATGCGGACGATGCCTGAGGATCGCATGCGCGCAGGCTGACTGGGCAACCTCCCCCCTCGCTTGCGGCTTCGCCTGTGCAGGTGACAGAGTTCACGCTTGACTACACTGACTGTGATACCCAATCGGGGACGCTGTCCGAGATGCCGTCGTCTAAGTACAACTGTGCGTACGCCTCTGGGTGGTCAGTCGACTTTGATTTGACAAACTGACGGCGGCCGCCTGTGCTCGACTCTGGCCTGTGTTCCACTCCTCGCAGACAAGTTGTCTTCCGGCCACTCTGACTCATCTATCACGGCGCCTCAATGGTCGTTTGCCAGCAACGCAAACGGCAACATTGGCGAGCGTTCGGTGTGCACGATCGAGTACACTGTGCCTTACGACCTTTGTGCGTCCCTCTCCTCGCGCAGCCGGCGCACGCGCATTCGCTGACGTCGGCTTCTCACACAATCCTTTCCATCAGCCCCGTCGGTCTTCCTTTACTACAAGCTCACCAACTAGTACGTCGCACGCTGATTCTCAGATCACTACGCTCGCATTCTGATGATACCCCTTCCTGCGACCTTCTCCTCTCCGCAGCTACCAGAACCACCGTCGTTATGTCCAGTCGGTTGACCAGGGCCAGCTGCACGGCGATTCACCCTCGGCGTTCGTCTATCAGTCTGCCGCTTACGTCTCACAGTGGTTGGTCTGCTGACAAGAACCGATCCTCTGTTAACCTCTGCAGGAGCAGCCTCGACGGTGGCGACTGCAAGCCGGTAACGAGCATTGGAGGAAAGCCGGTCTACCCGTGCGGCTTGATCGCCAACAGCGTGTTCAACGACACCTTCTCGCAGCCGATCCTGCTCTCCGACTCGTCCGTTTACAACTTCACCGACCGCGGCATCACCTGGAAGAATGAGTACAAGAAGTATGAGCCGGCCGGCTATAGCTCTCCCTCGGACGTCTCACCGCCGCCGAACTGGGCGCTCAGGTACCCGAACGGCTACACCGAGTTCCCGAATTTGCGCGAGGACGAGCACTTCCAGGTCTGGATGCGGACTGCCGGCCTACCAACCTTCCGCAAGCTCTTTTTCCGTAATGACGATGAGACGATGCGGGCCGGCCGGTACCGCATTGAGGCCTACATGAGTACGTCGCGCGGAAGCCCCTCGCCTGTCAAACAAACAAACACTGACATCGGTTCCTTTGCATCTTAGACTACCCTGTGAAGAGCTTCAGCGGCACCAAGTCGATCGTCATCTCGACTGTCTCGTGGGTCGGCGGCAAGAACCCCTTCCTCGGCTGGGCGTACGTCGCCGCAGCCGCGCTCTTTGTCCTGCTTGGCCTGGCCGGCACCGTTCGGCATCTTGTCAAGCCCAGGTACGTACTTTCACCTTTGCCAGGTCGCTGTGCTACGAGATTTACTCCACACAGGCAGCTGATCCTCGCGCGGCACACAATAGACGGCTTGGAGACATGTCGCTCCTCAGCTGGAACCAGGGCAAGTGAGACGCTGCCGCACGCTAGTCCATCGGCTATTCTTGCCCAATTTATTCGGCCTGCCTGCTTGTGTTCCCCTTTCATCATTTGCCTTGATTCGATCTCTCGCCAGCTCGCGCTTCTCCCCGAACCGACACTGCCTTTAGTCAGAGCAGGCTTCGCTCTACTTCTCCTTTCGACCGACTCTTATACCATGGGCCTGCCTCGAACTGATCTCGCAGCGTTGATGGAGGGCCCCGTCAATCCCGGCAGGCAAGTTATGGATGGGCAGCGATGCAGTCGGCCAGTGGAAGCGACCGCGGGACCGAGCCCGCGTGTTGACGCACACCGCGACAATTGGCCGGTCACGTCTCCTCGACCATCACCTTTTCGGCTTTCCTTCTCTCTCTTCTCTTCTCTCGCGTCTGTCCGAGAAGTCGAGCTTGGCAGCGCCATGACTCATATAGGGTTGCGTCCGCTTGGTCGAGCTGATTCGACGGCCTCCTCAACGTCGTTTTCGGGCTCGTCCGCCCCGCCGACCGGGCTCGAAGCCTGCACGATGGCCGAGCTTTCGGAGCGCCTCGGCTTGCACTGCGCCAAGTACGTATCGTGTCTTAAGCTCTGGCGCTCGGTCGGTGTAGTATGATAGCTTGGGCAGCTATGTCCGGCGCTGATCCGGTCGACACCCTCTGCTACACTCAGCTTCTATGCCAACCCGCTCGCCTACACGGACGCCCAGCTGGCGGCATTCGAGGCTCCAATTAACGCCTTGTCTGACCTTCGGCGCAAGGATCCCAATCTGCATCTCTTCATTCAAGCTGCCCGATGGAACCGATGGACCGACTCGCAGGGCGTCGTTCACCGTTTCGCTGCAGGAGGGCTCGGAGCACCCGGGACAACGCCGGTTGAGCAACAGGACCCAAGCCTTGGCCTGCCGAGGTCAGCCTTGTTCAGCTTAGATCTGATCACCTGAAACATAGGGCTGACCGGATGAATCATTTTCGCTGGCGCTTGTCGTAGAAACGAGTTCGAGTACCGACAGTTGCTCGAGGCGAAGCGTCGAGCACACATCACGCCGCCGGCAGCTGTCATCGTCCCGCCCTCACCTATGCGGGTACCGCTGCCGACGTACCCTGACAGCTCGCTCACGACGCTCGCAACTTCGCAGCAGCTGCTGGCATCGCTTGAGACGCGCGGTCGCTCGCCGCCGGCCGACATGTCGCGCTCGTCCACCTCGTCGTCGGACACATCGCACACCTCGGCGCGGACGACGCACAAGCAGCACACGTCGCTCTCGCCTGTCACTGCCATGAAGACGATCGTGCCCGAATGGCTCGAGCCGCCGACAGATCTGCCTGCTGCCGTAGAGAATTCTAAGCTTCCTTCGGCCGGCTCCTCGGGCGCGTCCTCGGCCCAATCGAACCTGACCTTTCCGGTCATCAAAGCTCAGCCCAAAAGCAAAGCGGCAGAGCGATCCAAGCCGGCTGCCGGCAAGCTGTCAGAGCCAGTCGCTAAGCGCAAGTCACGCAAAAGTACGACTCCTCCTGCCGTCGATGACGGTAAGGGCAAGGGTCGGAGCGTTCCGTCCACAAGTCGAGCTGTCTCCCCTCCACTCAAGCTTCCCACAACAGAAAAGGAGGAGCTGCCGTGGGACGAGGACGACTCGGTCGAGATTGCTGCAGGCAAGGGGCCGACTGCTCGACGAAAAATGCGAGTCAATCCGCGAGGGTGGGACGGCATCGAGGACATTAGCGCCTGTGCAGAGGTGAGTACGGTCGGGTAATCCGGCATGATTTAGTCTTTGCTGACCACACGCCCCTTGCCTTCAGTATCTCCCCCTCTCCTTCCCATCAGACCTCGCTACATCGACACCCCTGGCCAACAAGCGACGGCCAGCGCCGATCCTTCGCCCCATCTCAATGCACGCTCCGGCGCCGTTAGCGGCCGTCGACGACCGGCTGGTGACGGCCGCCAGCCTCGGCGGTCGGCAGACCGTCTCCCGCAAGCCTTCCTCTCGACCGGCTGGAGCGGCAGTGGCTCGCCGACCCACCACGTCCAAAGTGGGCTCGCCGGGCTTGACCCGCCAGCTGCCCATGACCGCTCCGGACACGCCGACGTCGGAATCGCCCTCGTCGCCATCAGTTCCGACGCCGCCAAGACGCGAACGGCGGCAGCACCTTCTTTCGCGGTCGTCGATGCTCGGCGCGACGTCGTCCGACTCGCAGCTGGACGGCGGAAACGGCAGTAGCCTGGCCAAGGGGAGCGCCGACGAGAGCCTGCCCTTCTCGCTCGGATTCAGCCAAGTCGATCGCGCGGTCGACGACGTGCGCGCGTTTCTCGATGCCGACGCCGAGGGCATCACTGACGGCTGGGAGTAAAGAAGGCTGCCTTTTGTATGGTGTTTCGAAAAGGAGCCGATGCCCGTCGTTGGCCTGATTAGCGGCTGCCAGGTCGCGGCGATGGAGAGATAACGCTGGAAAGTGCAAGTGCGCACTCGGCGCTTCGGCGATGTTCTCGGCTGTTCTCCGACCGGCCCAGCGGACGACGCGCCCTCGTTCGCAAGGGGCATCGCAAGGAAACAAGAACTCCGACAGCTCGGCCAGCCGACCGACAAGATAGATCCATCGCAGTACTTGCCCCCTGTAGCCCATCTTGCCATCCATCCTCACCACGCTCGCACCGTCCTTCGCCCGCTACCGCAGCAACGCCGACCGCCGCCGCGCAGAGCCGCACTGCCGCCGTCGTCACCGGACCAGCATGCCCTCTGCCGCCAAGCGGTCTTTCTCTGAGTCGCTGTCGCCGCCGTCCCAGTCGTCGTCCTCTGACGACGAGCCGGTTGATCCGCCGCTCAAGCGGCGTTTCCTCTCGTCACCCTCGGCCGGCTCGCCCATCGCGACGACCGCCCAAGATGGGTCGCCGATCTTCACGCCCTACTACACGCCCCGCTCGTCGGGCGTCGGCCTCAAGCGGGCGGCCGACGACCTCGAGGTCGACGACGACAGTGGCTCGTCAACCGAGGGCGAGCGCGACGGCTCGTCGCCGACGACCTACATCCTCAATGACGATGGCCACGGGGCGACGCTGCATCATCGGCCTCCGCCGGGCAAGCGCATGCGTCGCGGCCTGGCCTCGCACCTTAAGCGGATGGGTCTTGACCCAGCCGACCTCGGACCCTCGGTCGAGGAGCAGC
The DNA here is from genome assembly GCA_014825765.1 of Cystofilobasidium macerans. Taxonomy (NCBI): domain Eukaryota; kingdom Fungi; phylum Basidiomycota; class Tremellomycetes; order Cystofilobasidiales; family Cystofilobasidiaceae; genus Cystofilobasidium; species Cystofilobasidium macerans. The sequence continues at coordinate 174,580 of MVAP01000016.1, read as the reverse complement.
CTCCTCAATCGTTTGCCGCACCCTGGGCATCGGGCTTCCCGCAGCAGCAGCAGCCCTTCCAACCGCCAGACCTCGAGCCAAGCAGCGTCGTCGAGCCTGGCGAGGTCGGCCCGGCCGTCTGGCTCGGCCATTCGCGCAGCGGCATCGGCGACGAGGTCCGCTTCGAAGAGCTCAGCGACTCGGATGGTAGCGACCTCGAGGATCAGAAAGCGAAGGCTTGGCGACTCGAACTCTGGAAGGGCGCTCATGGCGGCCAGGACGACTGTACGCTAGCTTTCCTTCGTTGTCACCGCACGCGCTGCGCGCAGACCAAGATGAACTGACACGCTTTCGTCACACCTTCTCCAGACTCACCTCCACGAGGCCGCGAGCGTGCAGAGATGCGCCTGCCGAGCTACATGAGCTCTTCAACCCCTTGGGCGTACAACCTCACCCCGCCAGAAGACGTCTGGACGAACCGTGAGCGCGGCCTAGTGTACGTCACATCGCTTTTGCCCGCTCCATGCCTCTTGAAGTTGCTGACATACCTCTGCGTCTCTCTTCAGTCTCTACAATCCTGCCGCCCGCCCATCATCATCTCAGCCGACTGCTGGCTCGGGCACGCCCTCATCCGAGATGGAGCTCGACACGCCGACGGCTGAGAACCCGATGGGCTCGGAAGGGCTCAATGCCGGCGGCTGGTTCTCGGACGACGCGCGTTTCGAAGAGATTCCGGACGAGATTGCGGCCGCTTCCACACAATTAGAGGCTGAGGGCGGTGGAATGGACGTCGACTGAGCGCGTCGAGAGCGCGCCTTTGTCAGATCTTGGTCTTACCATCCTCATCACCAACAAGCCCCTGTAACGACACTTTACGACCCATCCAAACATGACTGTATCGATTGATTGACACGACTGAGGGTCGACATACGCGGTGCTGTCGATCAAAGAGCGGCAGAAGGGACGGGATGCCATTGATGAGAAGCAGGTCTCTGGAAGGATTGCGGGTTGATGTTGGTACGGTGAAACGAGAGGATGACGTGGATCTGTGGTGTAGGGCAAAGGGCGACGACGAAGATGGCTGCGAGACCTCTCGCAACTGGAAAGGCCTGGATGATCGAATGCGACGCCAGTGGGGAGTGAGTTCCAGATGAACGTTGGTGGGAAGCAGAGTGGGCGAGCGATGAAGAAAAAAGAGACGAGAACGAGCAAGAGCTGAGTGGGTCCGACTCATGCGGCAGTGAAGTAAGGGTGCTGCAGGGCCCGCTTGGCTGCGGAGTGCGAAGAAAGGTGTCAGCAACCAGAGCCGCACGCACGACAAATTGTCGCCAAGAAGGGGACAAACCAGAGATTCGGTGCGCGGGGTCGTAGACGAGCGTTTGCTGAGATCCAGTGGGCGAGGAGCAGACATCTTCAGTTGGGGCTCCAACATTCAGTGAGAAAGCGTACTCACCCGGAGGAGGTCCAAGCCGTTCTCGTCGAGACCGGGCACGATCTTGTGCAGTGGCTGCGCACTCCACTGAGGGAAGCTTGGCTTGTAGTCGGGCAGCGACTTAACTCCCGGCCAGATCTCCTCATTCGGCGTGCCGAGGAGGCTACAGTGCCGTATCGGCGTGGGAGAGCCGCGCGGGGATCAGACGTGGACATGGGCCCTTCGAGGTACAAAAGCTACAAAAGCGGGACGCACCGGAAGATGCGGAAGATCTCGTCGATCTCTGAGTCACCCGGGAAGAGGGGCTGGCGCATCACCAGCTCAGCAAAGATGCATCCGACCGACCACATGTCGAGCGCTGTCGAGTAATGCCGTGAGCCGAGCAAGACCTCGGGTGCGCGGTACCAGAGCGTGACGACCTAAGTTCAGTACGCATTAGTCAGTAGAGACCCTCGGAAGTGATAGCATTAGAGAATATAAAGAAGCTGTACCTCGTGCGTATACGTCCGGAGCGGGATGCCGAACGCGCGGGCGAGACCAAAGTCGGCAAGCTTCAGGTTGCCGTCCTTGTTGATGAGCAGGTTCTGAGGCTTCAGGTCTCGGTGGAGAATCCGGTGCGCGTGGCAGTAGTAGAGCCCCTTGATGAGCTGTAGCGTGAAGCGCTGCAAACGAAGCCGACGAAACGGGGGATCAGCGGAGGGCAACGGAGCCGACCGAGCTCGCTGGCTAAAGCGATGGCCAAACTCGTAGCACTCGAAGGGAGCGACCTACCTTGACGAGCGCCGGCCCGAGGCCGTCCGCCTCCGAGCCGATTGTGTCCATGTACTTCTTGAGGTCCATGTCGAGGAACTCGAAGACGAGGTAGAGCTTAGCCTCGGAGTGTACGATGTCCCTCAGGCTGCAGGATGGGGAAGAGGGCGTGCCCGTGTCAGCCTTCCCATCTATTGCTCCTTTGCCAGATGCGCTATCCTCGTCAAAGCAATCAGCGAGATCCACGAAGTCTCTCCAACCTCCTGACATCCCTTCCATGATCAACCAGAGTCGAGCCAGACGCACCCGACGATGTTGTCGTCTTTGAGTTCTTTGAGCAAGCTGATCTCGCGGATCGCAGTCGACGGCACGCCCTCATCTTCGGCCTCGAGCCGGATCTTCTTGAGGGCAACGATCTCGCCGGTCCGAATGTCCTTGGCCTTGTAGACGACACCGTACGTGCCTGCAATGGTGAATGTCAAGTCGCCCGGCGTCAGCTCACGGCCTCTGAGCCGGAAGGGTCGACAGCTCCGTCTCCAGCCCAATCAGTCAGGCTCCCCTAGTATAGCCAAATAAGCGCCCTTGAGGCTCGCCAAGTACGGACCTTCGCCAATCTTCTCGAGCTTTGTGTAGTTGTCGAGAGTACTCATGTTGGGTGTTGATGACTTGCCGGGAGCTGAGGGTTGAGGCAGAGGAGTCGAGCGGAAGCTCGAAAGCCGACGCGTCGATGGGCCCTACTTGCTTTTATGAACGACGCGCAGCTGATGCCGACAGCAAGTCATCGATGCCTCGAGCACCTCGCGGCATAGAAGGAGGCAGGCTCGCACAGAGGACGCTGCTCAAGACTTTTGTATGCAGAATTCGGTTGCTGACAGGTAAAAGAAGTATCAAGGGCGTGGGACATGGCCACGGCCCGCCAGGCTACGAAGTCGATCGACGAGGTCCTATTCCATTGAATAACGTCGCAGCATCGCCCTGACAACCAATCCAAGACTCAAATGAACATAGAGATCCTTGATGACCGGCGATCCGACTATAGCAAGCGGGCCGTTACTCGTCGTAGTTGCGCGGGGGTGATCCCGGTGCGGGTGCGGGTGCGGCGTCACCGCCGGTCGGCTCGACGTCAGTGTCGCCGATGCGCTTCTGCATGAACTCGGCCTCGTCGAGAGCAGCACAGATGATGACACGGCCGCCGAACTGCCGACCGGCAATCGCCTGGACGCCGGCCTGCGCGCCCTCGACTGTCCGGAAGAGGACGAAGACGCGGCCGACGCCAGCGTCCTCGTCCGACTTCTGGCCCTCGGCCGCGCTCGCCTCGGCCTGCGCGAGCTGACCCGCGACCTTGCGAACCTTCTTGGACGGCCGAGGGATCCGGAGTTCCTCGACCTCGCCGTACTTGGAGCACTCCTCCTTGATGTCGAGCAGGATGTCCTCGTAATCATCGTCGATGGCGAGCTCCTCGGGCGTCACCATGTTGAGCATGACGATCGCGCGCGAGGTGATCGGCCCGGACTGCTGAGCGAACGCCGGGACAGGACCCATGCCGCCGGCACCGCCGGGGCCAATGGCGTTGGCGCCCGAGCCAGGACGCATGCCTCCGGCGTTGCCGCCGGCGCTGCTCGAGGCAAGCTGGACGACGAGCAGACGGTCGCCGAGCTCCATGCCGTGCAGACCCTGGATCGCAACTTGCGTGATTTCCGGGTCGACGTACTCGCAGAAAGCAAAGCCCTGGCGCGCGAATACGGATGAGAGGAACGTCAACACGCTGTACAAAACGACAGGCGTTGCGATGAGATTTTCGCACCTTGGACCGGTCCGGGTCACCCTGCTCCTTGACAAGGTTGAACGCCTTGAGCTCTCCGAAGCTCTTGAGAAGCTCCATAACCTGATCGTCGTTGAGGTAGCTCGGTAGGCCGCCGATGAAGACCTTGTTGGGCGAGTCCGGCACCTGGGACGAGATGTGGCCCGGAATGTAGGGCGCGCCACCCTTGTCGTTCTCATCGGGCACGTAGTCCTTTGGCCGCCGAATTTTCAGGATCGTGTTGTTGAACGGACAGTTGTCGAACAGGAGGGCCTGGGTCGCCTCGATTGGCGAGCGGAACTGCAAGGCAATCACACGGTCGGTCAGTGTCAGGCGGAAGCGGTCCAACGGCGACTCGAATGGCTGCAAAAGAGCGAGCTGGAAGATCAGAGCGCACCTCGACAAACGCGTAGCTCTTCTCATGACTGATCTGGACGTCGATGCACGGCGTGATGCCCGTCTCGTCCGTCGTCGTTCCGATCGACGCGAGGCGCTCGTTGAAGAGGGCGCGCATGTTATCGGCCGTGCAGTCGTACGTGACGCCGCCGACGTACAGCCGCCGGCGCTGACGGACGATGTTGTTCGAGAGGCCGCTGGCACTCCCTGCGCCGCCCTGGCCCATAGCGCCGACGGGAGCCATACCCGGCCCACCGTTGATGCGCGGAATGAAGCCCGGGCCCATGCCCGGCACCGGGTTGAGCGGAGCGGGCAAGCCGTCCGGTCCGAGGACGTACTGCGGGCCGTACTGCCTGTTGGGTCCCGGCGCGTGGAAGAGGTTGCGGCCCTTGGCCTCACTCGCCGTCATATTCTCGCAGCCGGGCGCGGCGACATCCCAAAGCGTCTTCTCGCGCTTCCACTGTGAGAGCGGGACCGCGCCCTCGGGCGTCGGACTCCGCCGGCGGGGAGCATCGTTGTCGTACGCCGGCCGTTCGTCGCGACGCCCGCGGTTGTCGTACGCCCGGCGATCGTCGTGACTGTCGTGTGGCCAAGGCGATCAGCAAGCGAGAGCACGGCAAGCGATACCATGCTTCAGCAAGGCAGGCCTACGCAGAGCTAGAACTCACCGGTCCCGACCACCATCGTACCCGCCCCTGCCTCCACCGTAGCGGTCGTCGTCGCGCCGACCCCCGCCACCCCGGTAGTCCTCGCGGTGCCGCGGGGGCTCATCCCGGTAGCCACCACGCCGGTCATCGTAGTCGCGCCGAGGAGGCTCGTCATAGTCGCGCCGAGACGGCCGGCGGTCGTACCTATTGAGCAATGAAAGGCAGGAGGCAAGTAGTCAGACTCGAGCGTGAGAGTAAGAGCCCGGGAGGGGGGGAGGGGGAGGGCGTCTCGTCGCCAACCTCGGCTGGGTAGAGGAGCAGCAGCTACGCACTCATCTCGATGCGAAGGCGGAGCCGGCGGTCCGCGACGGTCACTGCGGTCGTCGCTTCGGTAGCTGCCGCGGCGGTCTGTTGGTTGTAGGGAGGGAAGCATCAGCAGGGGAGCTCGGGAAGTCGATGCAGTGAGTCCGCGCGCAGAGATGAACGCCGTCCGCCCTTAGCCCCGATAGCAGACCAGGGCCGAACCGCTGGCTCAGAGTAAGCGGAACTAACCGTCGTAGTGATCCATGACGGGCTGTTGCGGAATTAGAGAGGGAGGCGGCGCGAGGGATGATTGTTATGAGAAAGGAGCGCGACGAGACGAGGCGAGGTGAGAGAGAAAGGAGGCCCGCGTGAGCGACGAGGGGTAGAAGCCAAAAGACGGGTTCCGTCGGGGCTCGCGCGATTTTCGGATGCGCTACGCGCAGGCGCCCTACCCCTTCGCCTCGATCGTGCCTCTGATCGCTCGCCTCCATCCTGTCCGCCGACCGATCTACCTGACAAGCTCGAGCTGACCCCTACCTCAGTCGGCCGCTGATAAGCAAGCTGGACCGGCGTCCGGTCCCGTGACCAGTGACTGATCCGCTGCAACGGGTGCGGCGTGGCGCAGCCCAACCAACCCCTGTCTGTCTTCGCCCCTCTTTGCTCCGCCCGGTCGAACCTTGCCACGCGCGCCCTTCACGACCGTCACGCCAAGCGGGCAAGATCGCTCGTGGATGACACTCGGATGCAGCGCGGCAGAGGCCTCCCGTATCCGCGGCCAGCTAAGAGCCAGCCTCTTCCTCCATCGCCTTCTGTCACATGCGCAAGGGCTTGCAACCGCCTGTCCCTCAGCGCAATGCCAACGATCGCATCGACTCCGACCCCTGGCCCTTGCAAGCTCTCCGACGGTGACCCTTCCCGGCTCTCTTGCCTCACCTCATAACATTTTCCCATAGATCCTTCTCAGCTCAATCCTAGACTCTCGAGGCCGCCTCCGTCGGGTCTGGCGCCCTCCGACCCGCACTCCGCCCTCGCTCTCCGCAAAGACCCGCCGTCATTTTCGGACCTAACGCTGAAATCATCAGCTCGCCAGCCCGTTGTCCCTTTTCATCTCATCAGCCGCCTGTATCAGCTTAGACCGGTTGACTGCAGACGGAGCGGTTATGCCCCGGCGCTACGTTTGTCGGTGCTTTACCTCGTGCGCCGGCGCCGGTCCCGCTCGGACGACGTTCCAGCGTCCGTCTTCCACATTTTGCGCGCACCTACCTCCGAGCGTCGGCTGCTGACGCTCCGCTCATCGCTACATCGCCTCTAGGCCGGACAATCGTCAAGCACCTTGAGAACGACCGCCAGCGCCGGGCCGACCTCCTCAAGGCTGAGTCGCCCATCCCGCCCGCTCTCGTACACGCAATTGAGGACTGGGCGCCGACGGCCTTCGACGAGATTGCGGCCGTCGTACGCCCGCGCTACGGTTCTCTGCCCGCGCCAGTCTGCGTGGAGATTGCTGACATCTTCTCAACCCTGCTTTTCCTGGTCGGCAAACGAACAGATTCCTCGTGTCAGCCGGAACCGAGGCTACGTGTCGGGTACAACCAGCGACGAGGCCTCATCCAAGGCCGACCCGACTGACGACATCGACTGCCTCATCGAAGTCCCGGACGCTCGCGCCCGTCTTTTGGCGGCAGCCAGCGGCGTCCTTCCTTCATCGTCAGGAGGCCGGAAGCGCCCGGCGCCCGGTGCTGGAGCTCAAAGCGACGGGAGAGGAGGGCCAAGCCGCGAGAAGCGGACTAGACTGACGACGCACGGCGGGCAAGATGGTGCGGGCTTCTCCGTTGCCTTCTTGCGTTAATCTGGCACCCTTGCTGAGCGCAGACCTGTTTTCCACCAGCCCGCTTTCCCTTGTCCGGTCCTCCGCCGGCAGCGGGCTATCAGGAACAGGCTAACTCAGCTTACTACATGCCCGAGAATACTTATGGCTGCCGATATCCTCCGATCGGCCTTCACTCGTCCTCTTTGGTTGGCGATGGAGGTTCGAGCGTTGTAGACTGGCCGCCGTACTTCTTTGCAGGGCCGAACGGCCCGCCCGAGCGGGGCTACAGCTCGCTTCGTACCTTGACGACACACAGTAAAGTTCTACCCTTTGTCCACCCTCAAAAGACAACTAGCGCTGACCAGTCATTCCTCTACCTTTCTGCACCGTCCTCCTACCTCTACCACGTCCAGCCTACTGTGCCACCCCGGAATTCGCTTGGCTTCCCGGCGGTGCCAACCGGCCAATCGGGTCCTCAAACTTCCCTTACTCGTTTGATGCGCGCCAGCCAGCCCTTGCCGGGGGCACCGACTTGGACCTTGCCCCGACATCATACGAACGAGCGCTACCCTCCTACCTGCCCTGCTTTTCGCCCGTCGCCCGACCCGACCTGTGCAGGACCCCCATTCCGGGAGACAAGAGTCACGACAACGCTCGCCCCAAGCACGGCGGCAGCAAGCCGGTGGCGATCAACTTTGGCGTCGCCTTTTCACCATCGCCGCAGCCGCCTTCGGGTCCAGAAGCCTCAGCGTCCTCTTCCTTCGACATAGGAACGTTCTCGACAGGTTCACCGCCCTCGCCGCTGTCGCTCGATGGACCGCCATGCGCGACCTCTGGGCCATACGATTACGTACCACTTCTGCCACTCAAAGGCCCTTTGGAGCACTCCTGTCGTCCCCATAACCAGGCTTCTTGGCCCGATATGAACGAGCAGAAGGATCTCGCCAATCTCTTTCCAAGCGCGTCGGTAGCCAGCGGCGAGGCCGTTATCAGCACCACTGAAGCGTTTGCTCGACTAGAGCACGAGGATCTCCTCCGCAATCCGACGTACCGCGATCTCTTCTTCGACTACCTCGCCCTAGTTGGCCGTTCGAATGGCACCGAGCTGAGCGAGGTTGATGTCATTGCCGAGCCGGGTAGATCGCTCGTCTTCGACACGAGATCGCATTCGCTCCCTGAAACTAGTCTGACCGCGAACGAGGCCACCTCTGTCGATGTTCTGCCGAACCTCGCATCCGAAATGACGTTCGACCTGTCAGACGACGCCAGCATCGAAGCATACTCTCGCCCAGTCGACCAGCTGCTTCCGTCACCGGCTATTCACGCTGGTGTATCCTTGGCTCCGTATCACGTCGAAGGCGACCCGACGGCGTCCAGCGCGCACCACGAGCGGTCGTCGGCCGTCAACGTCCTCGAGCGGCTCTGGGCTGGCATGTGAAGCAATCTCACCCAACCAGCAGCGGCCCCAGCATGTCAAAACAGCTGCGCTCGCCGCAAACCCTTCCTTTCCTCATCAGTTCAATCACCTCTTGATCACATCATTGTCGCCGCCCGCATGCAGTCCTGTCCAGTCGTACTCCGCTCGCTCGCCCGTACCAAGATCCACCTTTTGCACCCGCCGCCAGCCTGAGCCCGCTCGCACGGTCATCAAAACCGCACCACTTGTCTGTCGTACCGCTCGTGATCCCTCCCCCGCCCTTGCTCCAGCTTCCTTTGATCTGTCAACCCAAACTCGTCATCTGTACTCCCTCGCGCGAGCTTCGGTCTTTATGCTATTCCCCACCAGTCTAATGCACTTCGCTTCAGGCCGCCCGCCGCGCGCGGCCAGCTGGTAAGGTACTATCTTGAACGTGCTAAACTCTGCGATTCTGCCCTCGGTTGGTGGGTGAACAAGGCCGTCATCGGGATCCGGGGTGGGTGTGAGGAGGAGGGTATCTGAGGTGGGCAGGGGCAAGAGCTGAAAGAGAGGTGAATAGAAAAGGAATGCGCTACATGCGACGGCCCTGAGTGCCGCCGCGCTGGTAGGCGATCAGCTGGTCGATCTCAGCTTCCTGCGCCTTGATATGAGAGTGGGCCGCCTCGAGGTCCTGCGCAGATGAGGAGGTGAGGAACGATGCGTCAGCGTTGAAGTCAAGTATCAGTGAGTGAGCGAGGGCGCACCTTATTGAGCCGATCGCGCTCGGCAATGAGCTGCACTCGTCATCGAAGTGGATGATGAGGGGAAAGACAGGCGGCGGCGCAGGGCAAGACGTCAGGGACGATCGGGCAGCATTGTCAGCGACCTGATTGAGTAAAAATCGGAAGGTGTTGAACGACGCACGTGCTGCTCCCACTGCCGGAACCGGGCCTCCTCGAGCTTGACCTGCTCGGTGAAACGTTTTCGCAGGCCCTCCTCCTCCTCCTTAAACTTGGGGTTGTCAAGCTTGCGGACCTTGGCCTCGCCAAACTTACGCGTCTCCATCTGCGCTTGCCGGTAAGCCTCATAGTGCGTCTCCTCGGTCGTCTGGCACAGGTCGTGCATATGCGTCCTAACGAGTAGCGAGCGCAGCTTTCGGAAGTCGCAGTGCGCCTCGTTGTCGACTGTTGGCGAGATGAGCGGGTCAGCACACGAGCTACGATGACAGGAGGAACGCTCGGCCGACCCACCCTCGGCGACACCCCAGAGGTACTCGCGACCCTTGACCACGCGCCCGTCGGCGGTTGTCACGTCGGTCGTCGAACCAATGATGCTGAAAGGAATCGCGGCGGCGAGCGCTTTGGCGTGCTCGGCACCTGCAACGTCGTCCTCCTCGACCGGAGGCGTGTATATGCGGATTCCCTGGGCAAGGATGACGTCCTTGATGCGCGACTTAAAGGCAGCGAGGTCTTCCGGCGTAAGCGTGTCGGCCTTGGCGATGACGGGAATCAAGTTGACGCGCGAGCCGAGACGCTTCATGACCTCAACGTCAAGCGGTCGGAGCGAGTGGCCGGTTGGGCGGATGAAATAGAGACAGGCGTGGACGCGCATGTCCTGCTTCTCGGCCCGGACCGGCTGCTGCTCTTGCCGCATGAATGATTCGTGCTGGTCGTCAAGAAACTCGACGATTGGCTGCCAGGCGTCACGATTGTTGACGTAGTCGCCGAAGCCAGGCGTGTCGATGACCGTCAGCTTGACCTTGAAGGCCTTCTCCTCGAGCTGCGAAGAGCAGGCAAGATCGACAGCATCAGTAGAGTGTTGCACCTGCGCGCCTAGACGAAAGAGAGCGCGAAGCTGCGACTCGCCTCAGCCTTGATCACGTCAACCTCTGTCGTCCGATCGAGCTGGCGCGAGAACCGCTGGCGGTAGTTCTTGGCTTGTGCGAGCTCGGTCGAGAATAGCGTGTTGACGAGCGTCGTCTTGCCAAGACCCGACTCACCGACGACCATGAGCGTGAAGTGCTGAGTGGGCGGACCAGCGGCGCAAAGAGCAAGGTCAGCATCAAAGCCACCGCGGCAGTCAGATTGCTGGCGCAATATTCGAAGCGATATGTGACTGCCTGAAGTGGCTAGCATCCCATGCGATCCTGCTGGATCAGGAGATCCTCGGCAGGGTGACACGACGGACGTGTTGACCTCCGCCTGCGCAGCTGAACCGGTCACGGTTCCTTGTTGGCATCCGTCAAACTTCTGCCGCCAATCCCAGTCACCGAGACCATCTGCAACGTCTCACGCCACAAGGCTTCCTTGTGCGAGCCCCCATGGAGCGAGCCACTAGGGTCCCTTCTGCGTTCCGGCTTGGGCTCTGGCGCAAGGACGCGCGTGTCCTTCGATCGGCTCGCATGCCAATGCAGCTCGAAGTCAAGCCCAAGCGCTTCTGGATCTAGTCTAGAACCACCTCTACCACAAAGCAAAGGGGAGGACGCGACGCACAGCTCCCCGCTTGGCAACGATCTTGTGTCGCTGATTAGGCAGGCTGCAGAGGATAACAGCAAGGGAGGGAAGGAGGCGCGCGCGCGGTCTGATCAGCATGAGTACGGCTCGCTAGAGACAAACCGCCGCCGGCGTTGAGGCTACGCACTTGGCAATGCCGATGCCGGAGCCTGAAGGGGCGGCCGAAGGAGCAGACATGGCTAGCGAAGGCGTTTGAGAGATAGAAAGAGGCGAACAGAGGGGAGTGGGCTAAACGGAATGGCTTCGGAGGGAGCGGCTCGACGCGAGATGGCCCAAGATGGCCGCCGGCCTGCATTAGATTCGGCTGATGCAACTCAGCAGGGCTATTTGGAAGGGAGGAGGCGCGTCAGGGCCAGCCAAGGCGCGTCCGTAGCCCAGCCTGCAGTCTCACCAACGCTTGACGCTTGCAGGCGACTCTTCGGGCAAGCCAACGACTACGAGACAGCAAGCACCTGTACTGAGACGGCTCCGTTTACTGACTCCTCGGAAACACGACGCTTTCGTCGACAAATCGCGCTGGCCGCGACCCCTTCCTGAACCATCTCCGGCCCGAACGGTGCAGGCACCGTCTCGCTCTCGGATCGACCGCCGTACCCTGTAAACCCCTCATCTTTAACGAACACAAATCAAGCAACTTGACACATCGGTTCTAGGCCATGGCGTACGAAGCGGCTCTCTTCAAGCTAGCTCGTAAGTGCTGCAGCAACCGTCGACTCTACCTTCCCTCAGGCCGCGCACTGACCTCTCTGAGGATCCCTTGCCACGAGCAGGCCCGGATGAGCCTCAGCGCTTCTTCCCTTTGCCGCCGTCCCACGCGCTACCTCTGCATCTGAACCCTCTACCGTCGCCGACGTTTGGCACCTTCTCGCCGAAGTCATCAACTTCGGGTCGTTATGACCCTGGCGAGTCGGCGCCAGACCGGTTATCATCCTCGCTGCGACTCCTCGCCGCCTGGGAGTCGCTCGCCCAGCGCTATACGGCTATTCCAGCCGCCGAAGATGACGAGTGGGACCTCGAGACCGGCGAATGTGTTCGCCATGGCGGTCTGCTTGAACGCGAGGTTGGAGCCGATGGCCGCGAATTCGGAGGCGTCGACATCAAGGAGGAGGAGGAAGGCGAGGAAGAAGGCGAGACATCATCGGCCTCAGGCTCAGTCACAGCCTCGGTCCTCTCGTCGCCTCCTCCGCCCTCGGCATCGTCTGCAGGCGAGGAGTCAGACGCCGAGGACGACCTGGGCGGCTGGGCTAGCGAGCAGTTTGGCCCGCTCGTCCTACACGTTCCTCCCCCTCCACGAGGTGGTGCGCTCCCTCTACAGCGCGAGGGCATGAAGGTCGAGGATCTCGCCGACCTCGATGCTTTCCTCCTGGCTGATGGTGCTCGCGAGCGCTTGCCCTCGCCCGAGCCTGCGCCCAAACCTGGGCCGACCGAGAGCTACGCGCCGAATGTCAAGTACGAGGAGCTGGGCTTCGACGACAACGAAGGCAGTGAGACCAGCAGCAACGGCGGGGAGTCGGACGCCGACGATTGGGATGAGATCGATTTCATCTCCGAAACCTTCCCGTCACCTTTCGTTCCGGCCACAACATCTCCATCGACTTTGTCATCGTCGGTGGCTCGCCGGCCGCCTCGGTTGAGAACTATGCCCGTATCGAGTGCGATGCTTCCACGTCGGCCATTCGTGCAGGTCAAGCGCGAGTCGTCGGGCGTACCTTCGCCGGCACCTTCGACGTCATCGTCGACGTCGACGATGCCCCCTCCGCTCAGGACACCCAGTTGGCGACCGTCGCTCTCAGCCAAGCCGGGCCTTCCGCCGCTCGACCTTCTCGCGCCACTAGCGACCCCTGTGTCATCCGTCGCCTTCCCTTCATCAAGACAGACAGCATGGTCCTCTCCCGGCTCTCTTCCGCCGGCGTACTCATCATCACCCCTCATCCAATGTGCCGCCCGCTTCAGCTCTAACACCCTTTCTGGGCCGAGCGAGTCAGCAGTTCAGACGACGTTTGACGGTCGAAGTCTGCCTCCAGCCAAGCGGCAGCGGCTATCGTCCCTCGATTGCTTGGACCGTCGCTCATACAGAGAGGTCAAGGAAGAATCCGCTGCATCGTCGCCATTGACAGCCGCTCGCGGCCCGCTGCGTCCTGCCCAGGCATCGTCGGTGCCTGCCTCGCGCATCCCGGTGCTCGCCGCTCTACGACGGGTGCGACCGCGGCCGCTCACACCGATGATGCCGTATGTCGCTCGCTCAACACAGTCGAGACCAAGGGTGCACGAGGCATCACGTCTTCGGTTGCCGGCTCAGGATCCCAAAGATTCGCCCCCAGCAGCCATTGTGAAGACCGAAATCTCGACGCCGGACATCGAGGTCGTCGCGCCGACTGCGCCAGTCGTGCCGTTGAAGCGGGGCCGCGGTCGACCGCGCAAGCATCCCCTGCCAGCGTCGGCCGCGGCCGCCAATCATGCACCGGCTGTGGACGACTCGCGCCAAGTCAAGGAAGAGCTTCTGGACACGCCGCCAGTTCCAGTTGTCGTCAAGCGCCCGCGAGGAAGGCCGCGAAAGCATCCGCTGCCGCAGCCGCCGCCGCTGCCGCAGCCGCCTGTTGTTTCAGCAGTGCCGGCGAATGCGCCCAATTTACCGAGCTTGACGGTCGAGGACGCCAGTTTATCAAGCGCGCCGGCGGTATCATCAACAGACGACGAAGACAGACGGAGGGCCCTCGAGCTCGAGCTCTTTGGCCCAGACGATCCTTTCCTTGACGGCGGTGCGCCTACGACTCCCTCACCAACTCCGAGTATGACCCTTCTGACAAGGGAACTCTCCGAGGCCGAGCGTGATCGGCTGGCTAAGGCGGCGCTCGCTCGCGAGCTCTTCGGCGACGAGGCAGACGAGGATGATGTGCTCGTCATCGCCAATGCGAAGCCATCCAGCTCGCCTGTATCAGACACGGTCCCAGGGCCGATGTACGGCGTCGTCGTGCTCGATGACGATGGAGAAGACGACCCGCTGGCCGGGTACGACGTCTGGTAGAGGCGCTTCTACCTCTAGACGACATCGCAGCCGACGAGACTGTTTAACGGGCCTCGATACCATGTTGTAGCATTTCATGTTTCCATGTCGGCTCAGCATGAAGCTGATGGCGAAGACGGAGTGGCTGACAGGAAACTGATCCCGCCCCGATCGATCTCAAGGTACGGACGGACCTTGCCGTCGAGAGAAAGAAAGTGCAAGTGGAGTTGGCGCGCGGGCGTACGGTCGGCTGTCGCGCAGTCGCAATGGCCGGGACGGTCAGGCCCGGGCGGGATGCACGCACCCTTCCGGACGACTACCTCTCCAAGAACCTTGGCTGTCTACGGTACGTCGCGGACATGAATAGCCCCTCTCGCTCTCGACGCACTGATCCTGTCCCTCGTCGTCGCAGAGCTTCAGCTTCATCATCGCTGCACCCTGCTGTCGGTAGGCGATATTCCGCGCGATGCATAACTGCAAGTGCCGATCGACGTCCAGGCATTCCTCCATCACTTCCAATCCCGCTTGCTTGACATCCGAGACGATGCTCTCACGTCGTGGCAGGCATCCGAGACGTCCTTCGCGAGACGCTGGAGACTGCTTCAGACCCGCAGTGCTCGCCTCCGGATCGGAGCAGTCTCCAGCACCTCGCGAAGCACGTCTCGGACCGCCTGCCACGACGCGAGAGCATCGTCTCGGATGTCGAACAAGCGGGATTGGAAGTGGATGAGAAATGCCTGGATGTCGATTGGCACTTGCTGGTACGCATCGTGCGGAATATTGCCCACGGTCCAGCGGGGAGGCGAAAATGCGCAGAGACCCGGCTGTTCGACGGCGGGCACCTTTGCGAAGCTAATGTCGACCTCTTAGAGCGCCAGATAGGCAAGTTCCGGAGGGTTGAAGACAAGAGCTAGAGCGAGAAGCGCCGGAGCGTGCTCATCAGGAAAGCGGGTAGCCTGATTCGAGACGGAAGACAGGATACTGGGCGGCAGGATCACGTTGCGAAGGTCATATGAGGGACGAGCAGGACAACAGTGCGGAAGGGCCAACAGAAGGGAGGCAGAACCAAGGAGTACAGCGGTGAGACGCATCTCGAGGTTGATCTCCTTCTGACCGCCAACCGTCCCTGCTTCGCTCACGGACGGGCAATCCGAAGACGCGGCCCGGCCGGTCGATGGGTCCCATCAATCCCGGCTGGGGTTGCCCAGCACGAGAGCCAGGAGTATTCCAAATCGTCAGCCTACAGGTCAGCGGGTTTGTCAGGCCCAGATGACGGGCGGGAGAGGAGTGGTGGCCGCTCGCAGGAGGCAGCTCGGCTGCGGACGAGCCTCCGGGCCTTCTAACGTAAGCGCAACCGTCCGAGTTTCGGAGGAAGGAAAGAAAGGACTGGGAACCATCAAGAAAGACCACTCATTCGCCCCCGCCCGGTCAAGAATACAGCCCTTCTCATTCATCGTCCTCGTCCCGCCGCTGTTGGTTTGATGATTTGAGGTCCAGAGATCCAAAACAAGCCGTCCGAGGGGTCAGCTAATCGGCGCAGGTCATGCGGTACATGAGCAGGAAGGAAAAAGGAGAGTGGCGTGGGACAACGCACGTCTCGTGTCCGCCGGCCGTGCTCATCTGCGTCCTCGTCGCGCTCGCGCTTGACGGCGCTGCCTTCGTGGACTGCGGGAGGGGCAAGAAGGAAGAAGGTGTGAGGTTACGGTACATCAGCCCGTTTGTCGTGAGCAAGGGAAGGGGCACAACGAGAGAGGGCATGGAGAGAGAGAGGGAGGAAGGAGAGAAGAGGGGAGACAACGAACCGCTCTCGGCCCCCTCTCCAAGAGGAACATCCCCGCCTCCAAGACCAGTCCCGCCGACGCCTGCGTAGACCTGGTACTGAAGCTCCTCGCGCGCCCGGTCTTGAGCCTGCTGCTCGAGCAAGGCCCGTTGGTGACCCCACCCACCCCGGCCGGAATCGTACTCTTGGCGGAATTCGTCCCGAACCTTGATTAATTGAACGGTAGAGTTGAGCCGTAAGATCGAGATTGAAGCAAGAAGAAGAAGGGAGGATCGCAAACGTGAAGTCCACGACAGAGCAAGAGACAAGACGCATCGGACGTCAGTGATCCGATACCTCACACACGCCAAGGAGGGACGCACCTGCCCGCCGTTCTTCCCCCGGCCAAACTGCCTCCCCTCGCGGTATCCCGGATCCAGATCACACCGGATCACCCGCTCGTCGAGCTTTGAGCCAGAGATGTAGCGCATGCTTGCCAAGGCCTCGGCGTGCGTGTAGAATTCGACGAAGCAGAAGCCGCAGGGCGTTCTGTGGTCGTGCAGGGGGAAAGAGGGATGCGTTGCAGAGGCGCATTGGAGACGAAGAGGAGATGTCAGCTCTCTGCCTTGTCGACCATGAGGTTCTGAGAGAGAGCGACGCTTGAAGCAGCTCGACTGAAGGGACAAGGAGGGGAAAGAAAGGGAGGGGTCGGCGACGACAAATGGACGATTGACCAAACGACAGAAATGAGAAAGGAAGGAAAGGAAAGAGGAGAGAGGGAGAGGTATGAGGAGACGCAACTTGTTATGCCGGTCGAGACCCATGATGATACGCTTAAGGCCGCCGCCGTCGAGCGGACTGCTGCACCGGCTGAACACTGGGATGTTCAGATCATCCGAAGAGAGGAAGGGAGAAGCGATAGGAGGTTCAGCCTTGGTTCTAGAAGACTCTTGCAGATCCAAAGAGGAGAGGACGCTAGCTCTACGCGAGGACAGGAAAGGTGAGGACGAGGGATGAGCCGGCGAGCAAGGGGGCGTACTTTCGTAGATCTGCTGCTCCGTCGTGTAAAACGAGAGGTTGCCGACATAGAGCGTCGTGCTTTGGCTGAGAAGCGACCGCTCGCGATGCCGGTCGAACTGGACAGGCGGGCAGGCAGGCCGGGCTCGCGTTAGGCCGAGAGAGAGGCGAGAGGCAGCTCGAGAGCGAGTGGGCAGAAGGACGTACGGACGACTGCGAGTCGCGGTAGGTCGAGGGCTTGTCGAGCGGGGCGACAATGTGCGACATGACGTCTGCTCTGCCTTTGCCCGGATGCCTACCTGTGTGCTGTGTGTTGCGGTCCGAGTCGTGCGGGGATGTCTGCCGAGCGCTTGATCGGTCGGATCGTCGTCGTCGTCGTCGTCGTCGGGCACACGAGAGCGGCGGCGGTCGCGTCCTCGTCCGTCTCCTCTGCTGCTGACCGTCACTCATCAAGGATGCTCGCTTCCAAGGTCTTTGTCGACGCCAAGGAGCTCCTGCTCGCTGGCGTCGGCTCGCTTGAGCCGGGCCAGATGGTCCATATGCCCCACCTTAACCTTATGGTGCCGTCTCTCGCTCGCGTCTCTTTCGACGACGCGTGCCCTCGAGCTGACCCTCGTCCTCCGACCTCTCTTGACCGACTAGGATGCGATGAACGCCATTGAGAGTGAGAGCCCTCTTTCTTAGCTTCAGGAACTCCCCCCTGGGCTGCTCCCCTTGCTGAACCCGCTTCACCCGTCGAGCATCCCAGTTATGGACCCTCGGATGGACTCTGGCGCCTCGCTACCTTCGTCGACCTCAGCGGCGGACGAGCCCGTGTTCGACCCTCAGCGGCCGCTCCTGCCCGAGGAGGTTTGCTGGATTCTCGACCGGGCCATGGCGTGCGAGGTGCGCTTATCCGTCCTCTCGAACGTCTTACAAGCGGGCTCCATTCCGATCAAGAAAATGCGGAGGGAGAGCATCGTCGGGAGTTTACTAACTAAACCTATTCTGTGGTCTCTCTTGCTGCGACAGATGGCCTATCACACCGGCCTAACCCTCTCCCAGACGGTCTACACCGTACTTCACCTTCACCCGTCGTCGCTCGCCGCGCTCGACCCCGCCTCTTTCGCTCAATCGCCACACTTTCTCAGCTCGTCTCGGCCGCAGACGACGATCATGACGGGCGAGGCCGACGATGCCGGACAAAGGCCGGTCGAGCTGCTCGGGCTTGTTCTGAGGGCTGGACTGATGGGGCTCGCAAAGTCGACCGGCATCGTCTGGGACGAGCTGATGAAGGGCAATCTCTACGACGTGCGTTCCGCGGCCCTGACCCCCTTCCCTTCCTTCCCGGTCTCTCTTTCGTCTTAGTCTCAAAGAGCCCCTTCCCCCCTCCACTCAGTCTCTCGCCCTCTTTTCCGCTCGACGAGCTGATCATACCCACGCGCGTGCGAACTCTCGGACTTGCGCTCTGATGACACCAGGGCGAGGACTTTATGGGCGACAAAGCCGGGCTTGAAGCACTTCTCGAGGCCGACGACCCTCTCGAGATCCTCCTCGCGCTTGAGCAAGCAATCGACTGGCTCAGCTCAACCCCTTCACTCGACGCCTCAGAAGAGGTTCGACAGGCGCTCCTTGCGAGACTGACGTTCCGAGCGACGCTCCTCCGCTCGCTTACCGAGGTTGTCGGCGCGAATGGTCCTGGAAGGTCCGGGGCGACGACGCGACCGACTGCGATAGGGCTCCTTCGACCACTCCTCGTCGCTTGTAGGAGTGCTACACCGCCTCTGCGGTCCTCCCTGCGCGCCAAGATTCATAAAGAGGAGGGAGCCGAGGCCGACAGTGTAGAGCCCCCCTCAGCGGCTTGCAAAGCCGCGTTCGACCCAAGCATCTCGCGGAGGCTCGTGTCGCACGTCCCGCTCGCCGTTGTTGAGCTCGGTCCGACCTGGCGGGCCGAGGCGTGGGAGAGGATGGCCGAGCTTGTCGATGGCCTTGTTGAGCTGATTGAGGTCATTTGGGACAAGGAGGACGCGGTGAGAGGGGACGTCAACGTCGGCGTCAGTGTTAACAAGGGCGTCTTGTCGGGAAGGGGAGGAGGAGGAGCCGTGCTCGGTTGGCGAAACGTTGTAGGCTGGTTGGATCACCTCCACCTCATTGGCGTCACGCCGGCCCGGCCCCAGCCTTCCGCCTTCCTCCGGTCAATCATGCTGGTTCGTCGTTCCGACCTCCTCTTCTCTGCTTCCCGCCTCTGTCGTCTGACTCCCTTTCCTCAAATTCCTCTTTCCGCCCCTCTGCGTACACCCACAAAGTCCGTCTTCTACCAGCCAGACGACAATACCATCTTCAACTTCACGAAGCTTGGCCACCTTTCGTCTCTCTTCTTCGC
Source organism: Cystofilobasidium macerans (assembly GCA_014825765.1). Taxonomy (NCBI): domain Eukaryota; kingdom Fungi; phylum Basidiomycota; class Tremellomycetes; order Cystofilobasidiales; family Cystofilobasidiaceae; genus Cystofilobasidium; species Cystofilobasidium macerans. The sequence continues at coordinate 155,414 of MVAP01000016.1, read as the reverse complement.
CGAAGTTGCCGGCGTCCCGCTGGGCGTTATGCGCGAGCTCGTCGAGCTCTCTGAGGAGGATCGGCCGTTGAGGAGAGGGGAAACTGGTGAGGACGGCGATGATTGTGGCGGGTGGGGGGATGGCCGGAGGCTGAGCGAACTCGTCAACGTCTTTTGCCAGAGGGTGGACGGTGTGCGTCCCTTCCTCTCTCTTCCTCCTTCTCTCTCTCCCTCTCTCTCTCTCACACGCACACACCAACACCAACTTCTATTTGTGTCATTCCTTCACTCTTTCGCGCTTGCACCCAATCAGTCCTCCGCGCCCCCCATGCGAGCCTCCTCAAACAATTCAAGCTGACCCCACCTCACCCACTTCTTTCGGACCGTTTTCATCTCCCAGTTCCTCGTCAACTCAGCAATGAACCTCGGTCAGAACCGGGCGCGGTCAAAGCGACTCGCGGGCAAGGGTACGAGCCAGTGGGAGGAGCTGTATGACGAAGTGCGTGCCTTCTTCGGCCGACGACTCTCAGCCTCCCCAAAAGGGGTGGGGGGTTTCGACCTTGCCCCCTTTCATGACCCTGTTGAGGTGTAGCCATTACACAGGCTGACGTATGCGACGATCATTTCCCTTCCCCCTCTTGCTTTTGATCCCTCTGTGGTGCAGGCCGTTTCGCTCGTCCCGCTGTGTCAGGAGCGTCTTCGGCTGGCGCGCTACGTGCGTTCTCGCTCGGGTTACAGTTTTCCCTTCCCTCCCACCCAGTCCACTAATCTACTCCAACTCTACTCGACTTTGCAATCATCCACCGCACGCCCGCACGCAATAGCCCGAAGAGCTTGTGACATCGCTCGCCAACGTCCCGCTGGCGATCGCCCTACATCGGCTTGTGCTTGTTGAGCACTCGCTCCTCGCAGGCTTCCAGCTCGAGCTTTATGCCGCGCCCGACCTCGCCATGGTCTGGTGGGCACTACACAAGGCATTTGCGAAGGAGGCGAGCCTCTGGGCTCGGCTTTCTGGGCTTTCTGGCACGGGCTCGGATGGCGAAACAAGTGGAGAAGTCGGGGGCCTGAGGGATCGGAGATGCAAAGTGGCCGCTGGTTGGGCGGCCGTCTGCTCGCTCAAGTTCCAAGTGCGTACCCTCCATCACCATTCCATGGTTTCCGGCCACTTCCTCAACGAAACTGACGAGTAAAAGCCCCTTTCCGTCGCCTGAATCTCGGCCACTTCTCCGTCCTCGCAAATAGGCCGCCGTCGGCCTCTCCACCACCTCTCCTGGAGAAGCAACTTTTGACGCCGGCGACGTTGCCGACAAGCAACTTTACGCCCGTTTCATCTCGCGCTTCAAGCACCTTCTTCCTCCGCCGCCACCACGTTTTGCCTTCTCGTCGTCGTCGTCGTCAAGGGCGACCACTAACACTGACGACGACGACCACTTCGTCCCTACCTGGTCGGGCTTCCAAGCCGACCTCGCGCTCGTCAAGTCGAGTGACTGGCCGGCGGCAGCGAAGGAAGACTTGGCAGCTCTGGCCGACCGGCTCGAGCAGTCGTCGGCCGAGCTTGAGGAGCTCCTTCCAGGCGCGCCAACGGCTTATCTTGAGCTCTCTCGCGACGTGAGTTCTTCGTCTTCTTCACGCGGCCAGCGTGCCCGAGGCTTGACTGGCCTCACGCGCGACTGAACCCGCTACCCTCTCCTTCGTCGACGACAGATGGATGCCCGGCTCGCCACCGCCTTGCGGTCCGACAAGGTCAACGCCACAGGCTACAGTGAGGCTTCATGATGGATGGCAGGGACAGATCCGGCCGAGATGCGGAAGAGTCTAAGTCGAAATGGGGATTAAAGACAAAGGAAGGTCGTCGAAGGGGACGGGTAAGGCGCCCGTAAAGAGGCCAAGGAGATCTCAGGCGGGGCCCGCGGGTAAGGGGAAGGGGTGGAGGACTATGGCGAGACGCGGGCGCTGGTGCGGGGGACGAGACCTTGTAGCTTCTCGGCCCGTCGCTTGGCCATTTCAACCTGCTTTTTGAGATCCCTGTTGATCGTCGGAGAGAGGAGCAAGGGAATCAGCCCGCGATTGAGAGAGCTCTGCAGCGCGCAAGGAGTTGCACGCACTCGACCTGCATGTCCAGCTGCGCGGCGCGCTCCTTGCCGCCCTGCTTCTCTGCCTTAACTTTCTCCTCTGCTGCCTTGAGTCGGCTCTCGTACTCGCGCACGCGGACGTCCCAGCGCGACTCGGCTGCCGTCATCTTTGACCGGGCGCTTCCGAGCTTCTCGTCGTACGTTGTGATCTGGTTGAGCGCGTTATTGAGCCGGCGCTCAAGCGTTGCGATCCGCGTTGCCGAGGCTTTCGCGTCGGCCGTTGACTCGGACCGCGTCATGCCCTTGACGCCGCTCAGCTGGCCGACTAGGTCAGCGTGCTTGGCCTGGAGCGAGTCAAGCTCGCCCTGCTTCTGCGCGAGCTTGTTGCGCCACTGCGTCTTGACGAGCTCAACCTTGCGGACTGAGGCTTCGAAGTGATCGAGCTGCCGCCACTTGGCGTCGAGCTGCCTCTTCATGCCGCTGCAGTGGGCGACGACCGGGCCGGGCCGAGCGAGGGTCAGCGCCAGGAGCACGCGCGAGTAGGAGCCTAATGTCGGACGCACGTCAAGCGCTCAGAAAAGGCGGCCTCGCAAGCTTTGACCTTCTTGTCAAAGTTGTGCTGGAGCTGACCGAGGGTCCGGAGCCGCGATAGCAGCGTGTCGCGGAAGACGCCGAAGTTGGCGGGCGTCGCCCGGTCCTACAAGGGCGCGCCAAGGTCAGTCCTGCGCCCGACAGCTGGCCTCGCCACCCTCTGGACTCACCTCAGTTCCGAGGATCTTGTTCAGGTTTTGGAAGACGGTTTGTAGCAGCTGGCTGCTCTCCTTGCGCTGCGTCTCGCTCTGAGTCCGCGTCGTTAGCAGGGCCCGTTGGTCGTCCGTCAGCCGCTGCTCGAGGTCCTCGACCCGCTCGCGCAGGCCATTGGCCTCCTGCTCGGCGTTCCGGAAGCCCTGAAGACCAAGGGGACTCAGCGCGATCCGGCGACAACGTCGAACGTCGCCCAAAACTCACTCGCTGCGCGCTGTCGAGCTTGTCCGAGATGTTGAGCCTCGACTGCCGTTCGGCCGAGAGCTTAGCCTCAACGTCGCGGATCTCGGCGTGCTGACGGACGACGGCGGCGATAAGTGTCAGCGAGGACAACAAACGCGGCGTCCCCGAGATAAGTCCAACGCACCAGACCCGCGAGCGCATCCTCGCGTTGGCCCAGGGCGGCCTCCTTCCTCTCCAGGTCCTTGCGCGTGCGCTCGAGGTCATCCTCTGCGTGCTCCAGGTCGCGTCTGTAGCGCTCGACCTCGAGCTCGAGAGCAAATCGGTCCTCCGAGTGCGTCTCACCGAGACGGCGTGTGCCGTCCTGCATCGCCTGGAGGTCTTGCTCGCGTTCCAACAGCCGGGTCTGGGCTCGCTCGACGTCGAGCGTGAGCCTCGAAATGACCTGGAGGTTCAAAGCCGCTAGTAAATCAGTGCCGATTGTGATTTATGACAAAGGGTCGAGAGTGGACCAACCGAGTCTTTGTCCTGAAGCTGCCGCCTCCAGTGGGCTTCGCTGTCCTCGAGCTCGCGCTTCCAGCTGCTGGCTTCGCGCGCCTTCTCATCCTCGACCTTGCGCAGCTTCGAGGCGAGCTCTTCTCGCTCCTCGGTCAGCCGGCGCTTGAGCGAACCGTCCGTCCGCCTCTGTCCCTCAAGATCGGCGGCGAGGGCCGAGAGCTCCTTGACCTGCGATTTCTTGAGCTCCACATCCTTCTGCGCGGCCTCGTACAGCTCGACAAGCTCATCCAGGTCGCCCTTCGTTTGCGCATGTTTCTGGGAAGGGGCGGGAAGGGCGAAGTTAGCTGGAAAGGGATTGTAGGGGCGGTTCAAGATCAGAGGTCCGAACCTCCTTGAGCGCGACGACGACCTGATCGTGAAGCGAGTGCGTGTCCTCCATCTGGGCATCCTGCGCGTCGAGCTCGCGCTCTAACTCTCGCTCTTTGGCTATGTGGCCCTCGAGCTCGTTCTCGAGCTCTTGAACACGCGCGGCGAGCTTTGAAAAAGTCGGAAGACGTGGTAGTCAGTTGAGGCATACGACTTCGGACTCGCGGCACCACCTGCGACTCACGACCTGGATTTCCTCGTTATTGGCGAGCAGCTCGGCCTCGCGTTCGGTCTTCTCATTCTGCTGGATCGACATGTGCTCCTCAAGTCGGTCGGCGAGCTCGGTGTTGAGATCCTCAAGCTCGGCCAACTTGGCCTGCAATTCAGCCATCTCGTGCCGGAGCTCCGAGACTTCATCCCGGAGGGCTTCATTTTCCTTCTCGCACTCTTGGAGAACCTGTCGAGAAGAATGACTTGGGTTAGGCGGTCGTCTATGAGGAAGGAGCAATGGCATCCCAGCGACTGACATCCTTGAGCTCCTCGTTTTGCGACTTGATGACCTTAACCTCGTCGGCCCAGTGCTGATCGGCACCGTCAAGCTCGGCGTAGGCTTCCTGGAGCGCCCGCTCCTTCTCTTCGAGGATCGACTCCTTCTTCTCGAGCTCGAGGCCAGCTGCAGCGAGCCGGTCGCGAAGCTCGTTGCGCTCCTGTGATGAGTCCACGACACCACATCAGCTTGCGCGGAGCCAAGCCTTCGAAGCGCATGGCAAAGCTCAACGTACGCGCTCGGACTCCTCGTTATCTCCAGGGGCCATCGACCGATTTAGAGCGCCGGCGGCGCCCACCCCGGCCCGGTCAAGCTGCATCCTCAGGTCGTCGCGCTCGTCAAGCAGCTCCTCGCGCTCGTCTTTGAGCGTCTCGATCGCCGTCTTCTGAGCTTCGAGCTGACCCTGAGCCACTTCGAGATCCTTTGGGCGGCGAGACATGTGTCAGGCGCAGGCTAGCTGCAGACGGCGCGCAGAAGGCGTCACTCACGTCCTCGAGCTCTTCTGCTCTCCGTCGAAGCTCCTCCGCCTCAGCATCACTTGCGCCGCCCCGCGTGCGGCTTTCGTCTTCGTCCGCCCGGCGGTGAAGCTCCTCTTGGGCCTGCCGAAGTTCGTCCTTGGCAGCCTCAGCGTGGTCGTGGACGGCTTCGTTCTCCTGCTCAAGCTCGGCATTGGCATTCTGGAGACGCTGAATCTCGTCCTGATAAGTTCAACGGTTTACAGGTGTTGGCAGAGTCAGTGATTACGGCCAACTTCTTTCAAGAAATAGGAGAGGGCGCACCTCGGAGTCGCGCAGCTGGCGAGCCTCCTTGTCGGCCCGTTCGCGCAGACGTTCGACCTCCTCCTCGAGCGCCCGCCGGCGCTCTTTCTCCTCGCGGACCTTGTCAGAGAGCTCGCTCTCGCGTTCGCGCGCTGCCCGGGCAGCCGCAAGTCCGCCAGCTCCAGCGCTGTGACCGCTCGCCCGCGCGTTCTCGAGCTCACGCTTAAGCTCCTCGATTACCTTGACACACTCAAGTGAGTACTTCTTATTCTTCTTGCACTCAGCCTTGAGCCGGCCGTAGGCGACCTTGAGCTGCATGTTCTCGTCCTCGAGCGCCGAATGGGTCTGAGGCGACTGCTGCTCAAGCCGGAGCGTCAGAAAGTGGATCTTGAGCTTGAGGTCAAAGATCTCGCGGTCTTTCTGGTCGAGGGCCTGAAGGAGAGGGGCGGGCGAGAGAATCAGTCTCGACAAGTTCTGCTGCGAACGGCTGGGATCGAATTGGTCGCACCTTCTCCTGCTCCCGAAGGGTCAAGCTCTGGCCCATTCGCGAGCCGCCGAGTTCGCCACCGGCGATGTTCATCCTACCCGCCCTCGGCTTGCCGCCGTTTATTGAGGCGCCCAGTAGCGAGGCAGATGGCCCAGCTCTCGGTGGGCTCTGCGCAAAGAGGTCATCGCCGCCGCCATCCATGGCGCTGACGTCTGTAAGGTCCGAAAGCGCTCTTGACGATGCCGATGAGGCGTTGGAAAGCGAGCTCCCATCCGCTCGATCCATAGGCGCTCCAGTTGGCCTCCGGACATGCCGGTTGACGTCGGCCTGAGGCGTGTCCAGGTCGACGTAAGAGGAGGGGTAGGCAACGCTCCCCGCCGCCGCGAGCGGCGTCATCGAGGAGGGCGTGGGCGAAGCAGATGACGACCGATGATCTATAAGGACGGCGCGACAAGAGAACGTCTCCTCAGCATGGACAATGCAAAGCCGCTCGTCCGAGAACTATGTTGTAAGAAGGAATGGAAACGCACTCGGCCTGCTGCGGCTCTTCCTGATGGTTGCCGGCGTGCCATGTCGGTCCCAGCCGTCGTCGTCGCCGTCGGCAGCGTCTGGCCGAGCTCCTTCGATGCTTCCCCAGGCATCGCCGAGCCCAACGCTAACCCCGCCGCCAGCCGAGCCCGAGGGTAGGCGGTCGCGCTCGAGGTCACTGTGAAAGGAGTCGGCGAGCGAGGGCAGACTCAGGTCGTCGGCCCCAGGCCCGCCGCCGTCATCCGAGCCAAAGCCGCCGGCTGAGGAGCCCGGCGAAGACGGCAGAAGGCCGGCAGAGAAGGCAGAGGTTGGAGCCATGAAGCGAAAGAACTTAGTTGTCGCAGGCTGAAGTCGGGTTGGGTGCCGCTGCCGTTGCTGCTAGCCAAGGACAGCAGCCACGACCGTCGGCTGGTCGGCGTTGCGGCCGGTAGTAGGTGCGGTCGGGTGACAACGGCAGACGAGCAGACGAGCGAGTACCAGATATCGTCTGCTGCGAGCACGAGCCTTGCAAAGGGGAGGTTGGGAGACGTGAGGTGGCTGCGAGCGAGGACAAGGAGCTCAGGGCGCTGTTGATGGACGCGACGGGGGCTGCCTTGCTGCCTGCGCCGCCGAGGGAACCAAACAGCCTCGGCCTCGCTCTCGGTCGCGTGCGTACAAACCGTCTGAGCACTTGCCTGCGGAGCGATTACCATCCGGCTGATCAGGCTCACGGCGCGAGTGCAGTCAAGAGATAGCGCATGCCATCTTTCCGAAGGCGGTCAACCCAGAAATCGGCCGAGCTCAAAGACGTCGGGCACCCGGCCGCCCGATGCCATGTCAAACCGCTCAAGCACGACCTCCTCCCTACCCTGCGTCCTCGATGTGAATGACCGGACCGGGACGCGACGGACCTGATATAGAGATTTGCAGAGGCGAGTCAGCCCAACAGTCTGACAGCGTCGGTATCGGCCCTGGGAGGTTTCACGTCGTAGACCCGGGTGCGGAAGCCGACCTGCCGGAGAGAAGGGCAAGCCTGCGCGAGTCCTCGGAGGTCCTGCATCGTTGGCTCCCAAGCAGTCCCTTCTGAAGACCCTGGAACGACGAGATGCAAGGTGTGCAGGACATCCCACATGCCGATGATGGCAAGGAGATCTTGGAGCAGATGGCGGTGCCAAGCAAGAAAGAGATGTTCTAGCCGAGGCGTTGCATGAGGGAGGTCGGGCGGCAGGTAGTCGTCATTCAGCGGCGGCAAGGAGAGAGTCCGGAGCGCCGGAAAGCCTCCAGGTGGCAGGCGAAGCGAGATAGCGGGAGAGTGTGTGTCAGAACGACTAGCGTGCAGCGTTTCGAGCGTCGAGGCGAAGGGCGGGAGGAAGGTTTCGAAGAGATAGTCGGGCGGGATAATCAACGAGTCGCCGGGCGGGACCCCGGATGTCGGAGAAGGTACGGTCAGCGACAACCACTTGAGATCCGGTGCTACATCGACAATGTGTGAATGAAGCTGCTCGAGGCGCAGGTGGTCGAGCGACTCGAGCGCAAGCTTGGAGACGCCCCGCTCTGAACGCCGCACGCCGTCAGAGCCCAGAACGCTCCTCGTCGACCCGGTAGCAGTCCGTAGCAGACCTAGGAGACCGTTTGCTGTAACACGCGTGCTGGCGGTCAGGCTGAGCGATCGAAGATGCAGAAGGTTGGGTGCGAGGGCGGCAAGGAGACCGTCGTTGACAAGCGGCGAGAACTGCGAGAGACGCTTGCCAGTCAGCAACACTCTAGACGAGGGACGCCAGCAACGTACCTTGCTGAGGATCGTGAGCTCGTGAAGGCCAGGCTGGTGGCGGCCGCCGCGAACGCCGTCCTCGAAGATCGCCTTGAGCCACTCCGTCAAGATACTGATCGTCCCCTTGTCCGGCATGACTAACACGAGCTTTCTGAGCGGCCCCCTGATCTGCAGCAGGCCGCTCGGATCGAAGCTGCCGGTCGAGTGCGCGTTGATCTCAAGCTCCCGTAGCGCCGGCATGCAGGTCGCAATCGCTTGTAGCAGCTGCGGAGAGAGCGAGTGATCGCGCGTGAAGGCGAGCGACGTGAGGTTCGGCAACGAGAGGAACGCAAGCAGCGTCTTGGATGCCAGCGATGTCGTGAGCATCTGGGGAGGTGGATAAGAGCGGATCTCGAGTCGCCGCACGCGCCGGGCAATCGCTTCGCTCGAGGAGAGCGTTTCGAGCAGGAGGACGAGCTAGAGCCGGCAAGTGTCGCGTGCGATGGTCAGCGAAGCTCGAGGCAGACTGCGGTTTCGCGACAGCTGGAGCGCACCTTCCGATCGGCCCCCTTCTGCCAAGGTCGGACCCAGACGTGAGCGTAGAGGACTTCGGTCGCGTAGGTTGTCCATGCCGAGCTGACGAGGGCGGCCGCTTGGAGGTCGGAAGGCGAGACGAGATGCGCAAGGATGAGGGGCAGCAGCTCAGGCGGCAGGCGGCCAAACCCGATGACAGCTTCTGAGCCTTCCGATATTGCCATGGCTGGCGTCGAATGGATGCCGCACTGGCCTGGCAGCCGGACAGCTACAGCAGCGACTTAGAGCGTGTGGAAAGAGTGATAGTAAGGGGAAAGGGGTGCCGGTCGGCAGGTAGGTTGATCTCACCGAAAGCGGCGCCCCTGTTCCCTGCCTCTTACCAGCCATCTCTTCCAGCTGCACTCAGCCTCTGAGCTTCGCCCTCGAACCCCTTCCTGCCAGGCGTTCAAGATGAGCACGCCCGAAGCTCAGCCCTCGAGGGCTCTCGTCATCGGAACCGTTAGCTTCTACATGGTGTCGGGCATCATTGTACGTTGCGCCGACGCCTCCGGCCTCTGGCGGCCAGCCGGATCCGGTGAGCTAGGCTGACCTTCGTTCGTGCCTCCTTTGATACCCTGATATCGTCGCCAGATGGGTACGTGAGCCTGTTACTGGGAATTATGCCCAATCTTTCCTGTGCTGGGTCCTCTGGCCGCATCAGAGGCTGCAGGCGGTCCATCAGCGACCAGCCGCTGTAGCTAGCTCTACGCTAACCTAACGTACCCTGTCACCCGTCTGCTCGGCTTGACCATGTCCTGCTTGTCCTCCTCGGATGGCTGCGTCGGCCTCCCTCATAGTGACGGCAAACAAATACGTGCGTACCATCTGACCGCCTCCGATGCCTCACAGCTAGACCTCGCTTCTCGAGCCTGCGATAGAGAAGCCATCGCTGACTTGTTGGCCGCTTGGATGCGTCCGAATGCCGCCCGCTCTCGCCCAGGTCCTCGTCAAGAGCTCGATCCCTATCTTTTTCCTCTTTGCCCAGCTGTCAATCGCCGTCGTCCTGCTCTGCGTGAGCCACGTCTTTGGCATCTTTGTGATCCCCAAGTGCGTCCCAAGCCGGTTTGCGCGAGTCTTGTCATCCGCCGCTGCTGCGCCGCGCTGAAACCCTAAATCTCCTTGGCCGGCGCCTCAGGTTCAACATGGTGACAGTCAAAAAGCTCTGGCGGCTCATCGCCCTCAACGTAAATCTGCAAATGCGGTGGGTCATTCAGAACCTTGCACGCCCTAGCTGACGCCTTCCGTTATGTCCGCAGGTCACCGGCCTCTGCTGTGTGTCGGCACGTTCGATGACGGATCCCGAACGCACCGGGCTGACCTGCCTTCGCTGCCTCCCACTCAGTCAACAACTTTACGCTGCAATACGTCGATGCATCCTTCTACCAGGTTGCGCGCGGGCTCGTCCTGCCGCTGACGGTCATCATTACCTACATTGCTTACAAGAAGCTGCCGACGTCGCTCGCGCTCGGTGCCTGCGCCTGTGTCACTATTGGCTTCTTTGTCGGCGTCCTTTTCGGTGGCGGCGCGACGAGTGTCAGCGGGTGCGTAGACAAACTTCCGGTTCCTAGATTGGCATCCACTCAAACAAGTCTTTGCAATCGGCAGCCTCGGCGTCATGTTTGGCGTGCTGAGTTCCCTCACGACAGCCTGCCACGCCATCACCATCAAGGACTCACTCAAGGCAGTCGATGGCTCGACGATGGCTCTGGCTTGGTACTCGAACGCCCTTTCGGCCGTCATCATGCTGCCCATCTCGATTATCTGCGCCGAAGGACCCGAAATCCTCCGGACGTGGACCGACGTCGAGCTCCTTCGTCGCTTCCTCTGGGGCACGGCTGTGACGGTGCGCCGCGTTGCGACTGGCTAACGTCCAGCGAGACAACGCTCTGACGCTTTAGGTGCCCGCTTGTCGCTTGTACAGGGCCTCTTCGGCTTCCTCATCTGCATCGCTGGCTTCATGAGCATCAAGGTGACGAGCCCCGTCAGCCACATGGTCAGCTCGGCTGCGCGGGGCGTCATCCAGACCATCGTCGGCGTGCGTCCTCCTTCTGAGTCTGCCTTCACCGGCCCTTTGGCTCGAGCTCAAAAGCTTACCCTACGTCACCCAATCCTGCAGGTCTGGTTCTTTGGCGATGTCGTCACTAGGTGCGTCGCTCGAAGCGAGCCGACGTGAAGGGACGGGCTAGCGCTGACGATCATCTGGTCCCCATCACGCTTCGCAGTGGCCGCGGGCTCTCGATCTTGACGATCATCGCGGGCTCTTGCCTGTACGTCTATGCAAAGTCGCAAGAGGCGGCGGCCCCTCCGCCGGCGTACGCGCCTGTCGCGATGGACGACTTGGAGGAGGGCCGCGCCGCCAAGCCCGAGGCGGCCGCGGTTGTAGGCGGCGTACCGCACGAGCGACGCGACTGAGCCGTGGAGACGGTCACGCGCGTCCTTGCTCCTCTCGGGGTACGGGCCCTCTCCGCACGCCGCAAAGGCCACCGGGCACGGTTAGTCGACGGTCACATGTCACTCCTCTCCTCTGTGGCTTGTCGCGGTGCAGTGTCGACACCCAACAAGGGTACGAAGGCGGCCGACGATGCAGACCCGCCTAGCTCAATGTTTTACGCTTGCCCTCTACTGGCCTTCCTTATCTCTCTCTTGTCGCCTCTTCTCTCGCTCTTAGAACGCTTCGCTCCTTGCATGTCTCGATGATGATGACCCCGAAGCGACAGAGCGCAGCAGTATTGCGCCCGACGGGCGTGCGTGCGCGTTCGGAGGCTTCCGCGGCACCGAGGAGGGGAGAACCCTGTCGGCCGGCACAGCGGGCGGGGGGGTCATGAGCATTTCTCAGCCCAGCGCCCAGCCCCTCCGCTCCGACAAAGCCGTCGACCCTCCCACCGACCCGCCCTATCTCGCCCGGCCCCGGATCGAAGTGCCCGTCATGCTGTCGCGCCGCCTGCTATCCACCACCCTCGCCATGTCGTCCCGCAAGGCCGCCAATGCCTCGCAGATCCCGCTCCAGGCCAAGAAGCAGGTCGAGCAGACTAAGCACGAGGCCGGCCCCTCCAACGGCCAGCGCCGGACGCCGTTGACGGTCGATTCGCTCCGGTCCGTCCCTCTCCTCCGATGCTCCGGCCCGAAGGCCGCGATGCTGCCGCCCTTCTAGCCTGCTGGCCACCTGTTACTGGCGGGGTTGTTCTGCACGCGCTGTCCCAAGCTGACTCTGCCCCTTGACGACTCTTGCAATCGCTCTAGTCCGTCGGTGCTTGAGGTCGAATACGCCGTCCGCGGCGCCGTTCCGCAGAAGGCGGCGACGTACGCCGACAAGCTCGCAAAGGGTGAGAAGCTGCCGTTCGACAAGATCGTCTATGCCAACATCGGCAACCCCCAGCAGAAGGGTCTCGACCAGAAGCCCATCACCTGGTGGCGGCAGGTGCGTCGCGTGGTCGGCATGACCTTTGCCTGGCGCCCCGTTGGCTCGCCGTTCTGACTCGCCCGCTGCCGTCTGTTGGTTGCGATGACTCCTTATCGTCGCAGATCGCCTCGCTCATGGAGTACCCGGACCTGCTCGACAGCCCGCTCGCGCCCGAGCTCTTCAAACAGGATGCCATCGACCGCGCCAAGGAGCTGCGCGAGGAGATGGGTTCGATCGGTGCCTACACGGCCAACAAGGGCGACGCCTTCATCCGCCAGAACGTCGCTGACTGGCTCGAGAGTGCGTCCTTCCAGAGATAGCTCATTCATGCGAGGATGCTGACCCCTAGCGCTGGGCACTCCCGAGTAGAGCGCGATGGCCACGCCGCAAACGCCGACAACATCTACTTGACGGCCGGCGCCTCGTCTGGTATCTCGCTCATCATGAATGTTGCCATCTGCCCCGGCGACGGCGTCCTGTGAGTCTCCAAGCCATCCTGTGGTTCTCGCATCCACTGATGATAAACTCCTTTGCTTTGCGCCACCAAAGCATCCCCATCCCGCAGTATCCGCTCTGTGAGTGCACGTCCACGAGCTTCTCTTGCTGCGCTGCCTGCTTACCGCTTCATGTGCGCTGGCAGACACGGCAACGATCGCTTCGGTCGAGGCCCATCCGCTGCCCTACTACCTCAATGAGGAGAAGAGCTGGTCATTTGACGAGTCGAGCGTCGCCGACGCGCTCAAGATCGCGGCCGACAAAGAGATGCCGGTCAAGGCGCTTGTCGTCATCAACCCGGGCAACCCGACCGGCAACTGCCTCTCGGAGCAGGACATGGAGGCCATCATTCGCGTCTGCTACGACAACAACATCGTCCTGCTTGCCGACGAGGTTTACCAGGAGAACGTCTTTGACCCGGAGAACAAGCCGTTCCACTCGTTCAAGAAGGTTCTGTCGTCGATGGGTGGACCCTATGCGACCGACGTCGGCCTCATCTCGTTCCACTCAATCTCCAAGGGCTACTCTGGCGAGTGTGGCCGGCGCGGCGGCTTCATGGAGCTCGTGAACATCGACGAGGACGTTCTCACCCAGATCAACAAGATCTCGAGTGTCGGCCTCTGCCCGCCGGCCTCCGGCCAGATCGGCGTCGACTGCCTCGTTCGGCCGCCCAAGGAGGGCGGCCCGAGCTACGCCCAGTGGCGCGAGGAGACCGAGGGCATCAAGAATGCCCTCCGCGACCGAAGTCTCTTCATGGGCGAGCGTTTCGCCAAGCTCGACGGCATGAGCTGCCAGAAGGCCGAGGTGCGCTCGTTAGCTTATCTCTGTTCCCTGACCTCGTCTGATCTTATCTTTGCTCTCGCCGATCCAGGGCGCCATGTACCTCTTCCCCCGTCTGCAGCTGCCCGAGAAGGCGATCAAGGCCGCCAAGGAGGCCGAGCAGTCGCCCGACCTCTTCTACTGCCTCGCGCTGCTCGGTGCGTTTCTGATCCGTCTCCTTCGTGGCGTCAGCGACCTGCTGACCAGACCTCCTCTTTTGTATCCCTGCAGAGAGCACTGGCATTTGCCTCGTCCCCGGCGACGGTTTTGGTCAGGTCGACGGTCAGGTCCACTTCCGGACGACCGCCCTCAGCCCGGGTGTTGAAGAGTACTCGGGCGATCTCGAGAAGTTCCACAAGGATTTCATGGCCAAGTACGCCTAGATTGTGGGTCGACTAGACAGCGGGTCGCCTTTCTGGGCCCGCACACTGTACCCCTTTGCCCCCGTCGATCTCCTGTACTCCTCCTGTTTTCATCATTTCTCTGCGCGCACTTCGTTCTCATCTTACAACGACCCGCCTCGCTGCTCCGCCGCACCTGTAACTCTACCGCAACACCACAGCATGATTGATGCCGTTCTCAGCAGGAGTCTAGAAGATGGGAACATCAATCGGAAAGGTCTACAACGGTGGGCGAGAGAGATGGAACCAGGCCGGGTGCGGACTCAGACAACCTCTCGGCTGAGCGTGTGGGTGTGTGGGCTGGCGTCGTGCTCAAATTTCTTGTCGTCGAGCTCAATCTCGTCCTTGAGCTCGCGCTCTGCGGCGGCTGGGCCGATCAGGTCGTCCGGGTGGACCAGTGTGCTGCCGAGCGACGCCGTGGCCCCCTCATCCTCCGCGTCATGTGGCAGGATTGTGTTGAGTAGAACACCGACGATCGCAGAAATCAGGAAGGGCGTCGAAAGAACGATGACAATCGCGTCGAAGAAGCCCTGGAGGCCTGAGGTTGTCGTTACAACGCCCTCGAACTGGACGGCACAGGGTGCGGTCTGTCAGTAGGGTAGGTCGAAACATCAACGGTCGCGACACTCACCAGATGCGTCGCGAAGTCAGGCACAAGCAAGTTTCCAAGGCCGAAGCAGAGCGACGAGGCGAGGATGAAGCGATTGCGGCGGGTGAATTCGACGGTCGAAAGCACTTTGAGGCCGGAGACCTGTAGACGGTGCATGCAGGGTCAGCAGCCGCTCGGGTGATTCGACTTGTGATCTGCATGCCTGTGAGCGGCTCACTGCAACCTGGGAGAACAAGAAGGTCGTGACACCTCCGAGCGTCGAGTTGGGAATTGAGAGGAAGGCTCCGGCGACCTTGCCCAGGATGCCGTAAATGATCATGAAGCACGCGCAGGCGTAGCCAGCACGTCGGTTGGCACATCGCGTTAGAGAGATGACGCCGTTGTTCTGTGAATGCGAGAGAACTAGGGTCAGCGAGGGATCCGACTAAGAATGGTCCGTCGACTGAAATGTCGGTCCCAAGCTTGGATTGACCTGGGCGAAGATACTCATTGGACTCGTCGTCATAAGCGCCGCGAGCAGCCCAGCAACGCCGTCGGCTAGAACGCCGCCCTGGATGCGGCTGTCAAATACGGGCTGCGAGTGGGATGAAAGACAAGGTGTCAGCGCCCCGCAGCAGATGAGTCGGTCAACCAGACGGGGAGACCTGGAAGGCGACCGGGACGAGATAACAACGCACCCCCTCGACTTCAACGCGGCTTGCCTCGCTGGACGCGGTGATGTCACCAATGGCCTCCATGGCTACGGCAACGTATACTCCCATAAAAGGTAGGATCGCTGGGGCGTAAATGGATAGCGGGAACGTCTGGGTCCAGGTAAAGGTGATGGCCGGACTGGAAGCGAGCGACGAGCCATCCACGTAGCCTCCCGCGCCGGCGCCGATCATGCCGACGGCGAGACCGATGATCTGACAAAGGAGCGCAGAGGCACTCGTCAGCTAGAGCTTTAGACACAAAGGCGCGGAACTTTACGCACAATCGAGGCGTTGCGCAGAAAGGGGCTGCCGAACATCTCGACGAGGAGAATTGTGACAAAGCTGAGGAAGCCAAGACCGATGAACTGGGGCGATCCCCAAAGAGCTGCCTTGGGCGCGGCGATGTTGGGGCAGAGGGCGAAGAAGCCCGTCTCGGGTCGCGAGTGGCAGTCATTGCTGCCGCCGCCCCAATCTGCGTCGGCAGCGAAAAGTGTCAAGGCATGTCGCACACTGTGCCCCAGAGCGAAGCCCAGATAGAGACTTACTTAAGAAGCCGCTCTCGCCGATCAGTGAGGCACCGATGAGAAGCACTACCAGCCCCTGTTGAGCGCGAGATAACTTGTTTAGCGAGGTCAACCAATCCGCCACCGCCAGGAGACTGACTGTAACGATCGGAGGAAAGAGTCGCCGCAGGGTCTTCGCCGGGACAAATGACATCCCGATCTCAGTTAGAGAACAGAGGGCTGATGTGCCTAGGAGTGCGCCCCAGGCCTCGGGGCAGGGCGTGTTGGGCTCGCAGCGGCCATTGCTGTAGAAGGCGTTAAATATTGAGAAGGCGGACGAGAGCGAGGCGAAGCTCGTGCCAACTCTGCAACGCACGTCAGAGCACGCTAGGGTCAGCACAAGAGGGTGAAAACATAAATAGCCGGGAAAGATGAGGACGCAACACTGTAATGAGACCAGTGCCGATGAAGAAGTCGCGTTTGACAAAGGGGATCGGAAGCCGGATCCGGCTCATCTGGATTGCGCTCAAGATCCCGCTAGCTATCAAGCTTGCCGATATCATATACGACTGTACCTCCGGCGCAAGGTTCAATGCGTTGGCGAAGATAATGGGCGGCGTAATAACGCCTGCCAGCATCGCGATTGAGTGCTGGAAGCCGGCGACTATCTGAAGAGAGCGAAGGGCGATGATTAGAAACAGAACAGGCCAGCGGCTGATTGCAGGCCGGGGCTTTGGCCCGCAGGCTAAATCCTGGTTCTGCAACCGGCCCCAGCTAATCGAATATAGGGGACACACGGTGAGTAGAACCGGCAGGTCAGCCTCGAGCGAGTAGAAGGGCGGCAGCTTGCGCGTGTGACGTTCGGTATCTCGCCGGCCGAACGAGTAGGGCCATGACGGCATGCACTGCGAGCAGGCGGCAGCTGCGCGTTAGCAGACCGTTCGCAAGCACGGCTGAAGCTTGAGACAAGGGCCCGTAAAGCATCTGCAACGTACGAGATGGCCGTAAGAATAGTCGCCGATGAGACCCTCCTTTGTTGTCAACTTATAGTGCACGTGCTTGAGGCGGTCCTTGAAGCTCGTCGAGCTCGACATGGCTGGAGCCGGAGCCGGCTGAGCCGTCACGAAGGAGTCGGTCATGCGACAGGGCAAGTCTGGTGTCTGGTGTTACTGACGGGGAGAGGCTGGGAACGAAGATGATGGTGGTTGCGGAACTAGGCGTGCATCCCTGGAGCCGGCCGAGGAGGCGGCCAGAGGGGCGAAGGAGCCGAGCAGCGAAAGGAGGCGCCCGACCGATTAGAAGGCTGCTGGTTGCCAATCGATACCGCAGCCTAAACCATCGTCCCGCCCGACGTCGACCCTTGACGATAGGACGACTGAGGATCCTAGACGCCGGATAACGGTCATGCGAAAGCTTCTCGAAGACTGCGAGCCGTTCAGCAAGACTCGTGGAGGTTGTGAACTCTCGAGTGGTCAGGGTTCGGAGGAAGAGTCGGGGTGCGCAGCAGGCCGTCTTACTTCGGACTCTGATAACCGTTGTGCACGCTCATCTCCGGACGAGCCCGAAAACACTCTCACCCATCGTCAAACGCGATAGTCAGCGAGAAGATGTCTACATGTTCATCGCTGCATTGAGGTCGCTCCCGAGGCTAAAGGACCAAGAGGGAGGCAGCGGTCAGTGCCCATACTTTGCTAAGGACAAGAACAGGAAGAGGTCGATGGGAGAGAGGGCGAGGGGCCCGACATCCAATCGCGCATCGGCGAAGCCTCCCTCATAAAGCGGGCAAGCTGGGCAGACCTATTGCCTAGAAGCAAGCCGCGCCGCCCACTGCTAGGTCGCAGGCATAGAGCCCGGGCGGAAGAGGTTGGCGGAGAAAAGGTGCCGCGGGCAAGTCGTGCCGCCACGATCACATCTCCCGGTTGCACTCATCGTAGCGTGCTCCACACGAGCGCGCCAAGACCGACGACGAGTGCGCCGACGATGGCGGGGCCAGCCAATGTCGACGCTGGGCTCGCAGCGGAGCCCTTGCGATCCTTAGGCCGTGACCGCTGTGCAGCGGCAGACCTTACTACAGGTGAAGGGCGAGAAGAGGGAGAGGAGGGTTTGGAAGTGGCAGGGAAGACGGAATGGACCAACCCCATGGCAACAAATCTGGGCGAGAGAGGGGGACTTGATCAGTCGCCGGCGTCGCTTTCACGGAGAGTGCAGGGCGAGACGCACCCGCGGATGTAAAAGGCGTGCAGGTTGCTCTCCATCTCCTTTTCGCGGCCCTTTGGCACACCCTTGAGCGTGAAAGTCGCCTTGGTCGCCTCGGAGCCTTGCTCAAGCGCGACGTCGAGCGTGCCCTCGTGGCCGGCCGGCCAGCCGGATCCTCCCGCGAGCGCCCAGGTCGAGCTAAAGGCCGATGGCTTCGAAGCGCTCAGGATTTTGCCCGTCACCGAGCCGCCGAACAAAGCAAACGGCGCGCCCGGCGTCGGCGAGAACTGAGCCGACGAGCGCGACCACGTCGGGATCTTCTGCTCGCTCGTCAGGAGCTCCCAGAGATCCGTGGCCGAGACGCGGAGCTCAGCGCTGACGCTAACCTCGCTTGTGTTGATCTTTGGCGCGGCAGCTGCAGTCGATGCAGCGTCTTTGGCGACCGGCGTCGAGGTCGATGAGGCAGCCGCAGCCGTGGTAGCAGCAGGCGTGCTTGACCCGCTAGCCGACCCCGACGCAGTCTCAGGCGCAGCAAGCATATCCTTGCCGTGGACATCGACCAGCGTCTCTCGGAAGGAAGCGAAAAAGGGCTCGAGCACCGTTGGCAAAAGCTTGCGCGTCGCAAGGTAGGGCGCCGTGCCTGAGGCAGAGGACGAGAAGTTGTACTGCACGAAAGCAGGCGAGGGCAACGCGTCATCAGCAAAATGGAAAAGCGGCAACGGCACCGAGTGTTGTTGCGTAACATCACGGGGAACGCACAGAGTAGTCAGAGAGGCCGTCGATTGCCTCGTGCGAGACCTCGGGGATCTGGACGGTGCCCTCGATGGTCGTGCCGTCGGCGAGCGTCGCGGTCCAGCCGAGCGTCATGTCCAGGTCGTAGATGGTGACGACCCTTGATATCAAAGCACGGCAACATCAGCTAGCGTTTCAAAGCACGAGCACGTCGGGCGGAGAGCTGGCTTGAGACGCACTTCGACTTGCGCTGGCCGACGGTGACATCGCCGTCAAT
This sequence comes from Cystofilobasidium macerans, assembly GCA_014825765.1. Lineage (NCBI taxonomy): Eukaryota > Fungi > Basidiomycota > Tremellomycetes > Cystofilobasidiales > Cystofilobasidiaceae > Cystofilobasidium > Cystofilobasidium macerans. The sequence continues at coordinate 136,768 of MVAP01000016.1, read as the reverse complement.
CGTCTTGACGCCCGTCACGATGACCTCAATACCGGCGCTGGCGTCGGAGCCAGTCACAGACGTGACGTTGGCCTTGAACTATAGAGACAGCAGGCGTCGAGATCAGCTGCCGGCTCTGCGCGAGATCTCGTGCTAGGTCCTGAGCTGTCGAACAGCTGCCCGGAGCCGGTGTCCGACGACGACCAGAGCTCGAGAGCTCGAGTGCGACGGCGAGCGACTCGGCCAGGACATCTCCTTCTCGAGCTGACAGCTTGATGGAAGAGATTACATACCCAGTCATAGGCCCACTTGTCGACCTGCTTTTGCTGCGAAGAAGTGAAGGGCGCCGGGGTCAGAAGAGGTCGTCAGCTCGAGGCGACGTGCGAAGGGAGCTCGTTGAGCTCAACCCTTGACGCGCAGACTCACACGCCAGTGCCAGTTCTTGAGACCTGCGCTGAGCGGAGTGACAGACATCTTCCAGAGAAGCAAGTTCGAGGGGTTGCAGGACAGGGCGAGCAAGATGGACAAAGGGAGAGAGAAGGCGAGCGAGAGAAGGCGCTCGAAGGCTTACGCCCCGACGCGTAAACGAGCGGTAAGACGGGCGGCGTAGGCCGACGGGGCCGGGCAGGCTTCCTCGCAACCATCTGATCGACCTTGACCAGAACCCCAACGAGATGTGTATCGTCGTCTATGCGGCCGACTCGCATCCAAAGTACAAGCTGTGAGCCTGCATTCGTCATGCGCCAAGTCAAAGGACGAGAGCAGGGTCAGCCGAGATCTCTCATGCCGCGCAGCGCTTGACCCTCTCCCTTCGCTTCAAGCTCCCCGCCTCAAATCGCCCATCGCTGATGCCCCCTTGCATATCGTTCCCTTCGCTGATAAGCATACTCGTGAGCAACCGGGACGAGTTTCTTCACCGACCAACTTCGCCGGCGGTATGGCGAGATGGCCTGATCGGGAAGTCGTCAGCTTCTGCCAACGCTGACAACGGAAGCGTCCTGTGCGGCCTCGATACTGTCGGCGGCGGGACCTGGCTCGGACTTGCCAAGGACGGCCGGCTCGGTGTTTTGTGAGTGTCTGCGAACCCTTTCAGAGCCTATCTGTGGGCTTACTTGCTGGTCCGTTACCGAACCCTTGCGATCAAGGACCAACTTCACCGAACCGCCGCCGGCAACCCCGCAGGCCCGCTCGCGAGGCGTCATCTTGGCCGACTACCTTTCGCCTCCCCTTCCAAACGACCATCAATCGGTCCCCTCTCCACTTGACTTCTTGCGCAGCTCTCTTGCGCCAACAGCGCACGACTTCGCAGGCTTCAATGTCATCCTCTTCTCTTTCTTTCCGACGTCAATGCTGGACAAATCGGCGTCATCCACGAGCCCCCTGGAGGAGCGGAGCGCATCCGAGCCCGATTCGCCTGTCGAGATCGGCTATCTGTCAAACAGATCAGTTCCGCCAGACCGGATAGCCCTTGGGTCACACCCAGCCGAGCCCGCGCCCGTCGAGCGTGTGACGGCACGCATTGGCGGCCTCAGCAATTCGCTGCTCGGCGACCCCTGGCCAAAGGTCTGCGACAGCGAACGCGGCCTCGCAGAACTCCTACTGGAGGAACAGGACGATGCGCAGCATGAATGTCTAACTAGGAACGGGGTTGCGCGACAAAGTTGGTCGGAGGACAAGTGGATCGACCGCCTCGAGCAGCTAATGAGGTTCACCTTGCCTGAATTTCTGTTTGTTCGCTTGCTCCATCCTAACTTTCTTTATTCCACTCACCCACGACCAGTCACTCCGTTCCTACCATCGACCGGTCGACCTTCCGCAGCTCGACTTCCATCCCGCCCGTTCGACTCCCCTCTACCTCCGCACCTCCGACCAACGCACTTCCTACTCCGGGATCACCAGAGGCAATCGACAAGTGGTACGCCACTCGGCTGACGACGACCGTCCTCATCACCCACGCTGGCGAGTTTGTTTTCGCCGAGCGTGACCGGTGGACGCTTGGCGAGGGCGATCAGCCGGTCATGGCCGACGCAAGAAGCAGAAGGGTATTTCGGGGCCGACTCGCCGTCCCTTCTCAACCGTTCACTCAGGGGCAGCAGACTTGATCATGAACATGCTTTCGTCCTACCGAGAGGAACCAGCGAAGTGTGTCGTTCGTAAAGCAGGGCATTTAATCAGGGGCAGCATCTCGTGAAATAGAGCATCTCACCGCGATCAAGTCTTTGGTATGAAGACAAGTGCTGTTTCTTCATCAACTACGAGAGAATGAGTGCCTGCCGGTCTCGCCCAGGTCGTACTCGCCGAGCGCTGGAGTCCCATTGTGCGGGGTGAGGTCATAATCGTCTACATCCGCATTCGGCGAGGCGTCGAGAGGAAGCCTTGCGAGTCGGATGGGACGAGGAATGAGTTAGTGGCTTGTCCACCGACGGGGATCATACGCAGATTTGCGGGAGAGTAAGACGAGTTACCGAGGGAAGTGCTGAATGGAGACGCGGCTCGACTGTCGACGCCCGATGTCAGCCGCTTCGACGATGCGCACGCGCTGCAGGGGCAAGTCGGGATATGGGATCAGGACTAGTGAGAAATATTCCTCCGATCGAACAGACCGCAACGCACCTGCAGAGCGCCGGCAGGTGTTCCGTCAGGCAATCCTGCGACTGACTGCGTCGCCTCGCGCAAGATCCCAGGCCCTGCGTAGTCAGTACTCAGCTGGCCGTATGATTGGTCGAGCGATCCGCGTCCCGCACGCCAGCTTGGGGCGTATGACGATGAGTCGGACGATGGGCGGAAAGCCGCCGTCAGCCGCACCCGCGGAGAGGGAGGAGGTGATCCAACCGGAGCGGGCTTGCGTGGGACGTGATGGATGGTCTCAGCGGGTCCGATGATAAGGTCTTTCGCGTGGACGAAACCCGGGTCGGCGGTCTCTGAAGTGCGTTGCTCGGAGATTGGGCTAAAGGGGAGGGATGGCTCGAGCAAGGGTGTTGACGGCGCCGACCAGAAGGTGGAAGAGTGCGAGCTGCTGCCAATTGTCACCGTGCTGCCCCGCCGGCCATCGTCAAACCGCGCCTTCGAAGGCGGCTGAAGGGCGGCGTCTTTGCCTTGGTCATGCGAGAGGGCGACTCGGGCCGCGAAGTCGCCAAATTCGGACGCTCGGACCACCCGTGGGTCAAGTCGTCGTGCGCCGCGCTGCGAGATGCGCGCGAAGCGGACCACGGCTGGCGTCGTTGGCTCGTTCTGATCGCCGTCGTCGACCGGCCGATCGGGGGACGTAGCGGCTGTCGAGAAAGTGGCTGCGGTGGAAGACGAGTGGTCGTCCTCATCCTGGAGTACGAAGCAAAGATCGGCGTCGTACGCGAGCGAGCTACCTCGGTCGGCGGACTTAGAGGCGGTCCGCGAGCGCATCGTTCCGGTCGTGTCGTCGTCTCCGCTTTCGCCACTGTCGTCGTCGCACGGGTCCTGAGCGGCGAGCAGGCCGTGACTCTCCCGCCGCACCTGATCCTCGCGCTCGGTTGCGAGCCCACGGCCGAGAGTACCGTACGGCCGGTCGTTTCCCCCCTGCTGAGGGCGAGTGGAGACAAGTGTTGAGGCTCGACGGTAGGTGTACGACGGCGGGCGACTGGTCGAGTCGGCGCCGGAGTGGTGGGATGCGCGGCGGAGATATGTAAGGACCGGGAGGCCGGCAAAGCGTCTATGTCGGATCAAGAAAGGTCCGCGACGAGTCAGTGTCCGAAGAAAGAGGGATCGGGGCAAGATTGGACGCACGGCTCGATGGTGAAAGCGCTCGCTGCGTCGTCCCCCCAGCCGTTGAAAGAGGCTGCCCGCCGACGTGCCCGCCTCGGGCGACAGCAGCAGCAGACGAGCAGCGCAAGAATGAAGAGCGGGACGAGGATCGAGGGAAGGATGATCTTGAGCAAGCGGTCTGCGCGATCGGCGCCGGCGGGTTGGCCCGGGGAAACGGCGTCCGTCGGCATTGGGGAAGCGATGGTCAAGGATGAGGTGGAAGCGGAGTAAGTGGAGACCGAGGAGGATTGCGCTGAAGGGTCTAAGACCGGCGATGTCGACGAGAGAGAGGTGAAGGACGACCCAGTGCCGCTAGGAGGGGCGACCCAAGACGACGTCGACGCGGTTGTCGAGGCCAACTTGGTCGTGGTTGACGAGGAAATCATCGTTGGGGCGGTGCTCGAGAGCGATGTCGGAGTCAAGATGTCTGGGGTGCAGTATCCCGGTCGGATGTCGAGCGTCTCACCGGCCCAAAGGGGCGAGCAGCACGCTCGGAAGAAGGCTGTCTCGTGCTGAAGATGGCAACCGAGGGCGAGGTAGCGCGTATGGTAGGTGGCGTAGGGCTCGAGCCAAGTGCCATAGTAGTCTGGACGTAGCGCAGAGGAAGGGAATCACCATTGGAAGAAGCCTTTTCGAGGAAGATTGCTTAGCGGTCGCTTGCGGCCGGCAGCCAGGCAGGCCACGAGGGGTCAATGGAGATAATGACGGACCATCTTTGAGGTAAAAAAGCGGGAGGGAGGGAGGAGGTAGCGCGGTTGGAGGAAGAGATGAAAAGGCTCAGTCGTTCAGGATGGGGGTTCAAGGGACTGGCGCCAGGTCTCTTTGAACTGCCGCCACACCCGGTTGAGCGGTGTAGTAGGTCGATCAACCAACTCCTTTCAGCTTGATGTTCATGCTTGCGAGTGGGTCAGCGAAGGGGTAGGCTGTGAGACGTCAGCCAACAGGAGGATCATCCTACCTCCTTGATCAGCATCGGCCGAACAGATCCTCCATCATCTCTCGAACCAACCCAGCGCGAGCGCATCAAGCAATCAGATGGATGTCTTGAGTTCGAAGCGAGCGTTTGCAAGATGAGTTAGGGTGACGAAAGGGGGGGGGCATGAGTGACGCGCAGCAGGCGTCGCCACTACAAGCGCCCCCGCCGCCTCCAGTACTGAGACCGACAAGCAGAGACGTACCGTTCGTGGTCTTGATCTTGTCTCACTATTATTCCTTTGCGAACTCTGGCATGACAGGTCCCCGGCGAGAGGCGGGAGAGACGGATCATGAAGACTTGTCACCCCCACTCTTGTCGATACAGTCGGAGTCTCGCTCCTGCTCGCGCCTATACGACGCCCGCCGCCTGCATGCGCTCCACCATCTCGCCAACGCTCGTCACCTTGCCGCCGCCAACGCGCTTGGCCGGCTCCATCAGCTCGAGCGTCTCGAGCCGGTGCGTCACGTCGACCTCAAGCTCCTCCGGCTTGAGGGTCTTGAGCGGCTTCTTCTTGGCCTTCATGATGTTGGGCAGTGTCGCGTAGCGCGGCTCGTTCAGCCGGAGATCGGTCGTGATGACCATCGGCAGCTTGCCATCGACCGTCTCGAGTCCGCCGTCGATCTCGCGAGTCACCCGAACGACGCCTTCGCCTACGAGCTCGACCTTGGACGCAAACGTTCCCTGCGACCAGCCCCGGAGGCCAGCGAGGATCTGACCCGTCTGGCTCGCGTCGCTGTCAATCGCCTGCTTGCCGAGCAGGACGAGGTCAAAGTCGACGCCTGTCGGCTTCGAGGTCAGGACCGCAGCGAGGACCTTGGCAATCGCGAGCGGCTCGGGCGACGGCGCGGCTTCCGGAAGCGAAATGTGGATCGCGTCGTCCTACGAGAGAGGATAAGAGGGAACGGGAATATGGCGAACAGGGAGCAAAGAGGGGAGAACGCGAAGCGGGCGAGGATGACCATGACGCGGGATGGGTGCGGAGGGACAGAAAGGGCAGAGCACAGACGAGGGTAAGCACTCTGTTCGAGCAACAGACGCTGAACAGCCGCCCAACAGATGAGAACGCTTCCGCAAGTGACTCCAGCCCTAGCGGGACTACGAGCAGGCGATGGGGTCAAGACGGTGAGAGGAGGGACAGGTCCGACTCGGCCGGGCCCGTCGTCGGCTAAGGTAGGCCGAAGCGCGCCGCCTGCCAGCCGCCGCATGGGAGCTCGATGCACGAGCCAGCGAGCCCGACCTGGCCGGCATGCTCCCTTCAGGCTCCCGTCGTAGGAAACTCGTCATCTTTGAAAGCGCGACAGAACGAGATCCGACTCTGCCTACGAAGTTTACAAGAGAAAGATAGAGAGGAGAAGGGGAGTGGACGTACAGCACCCATCGCCAGCGCCGTCCGAAGCGTCTCGACCGTCTTTGGCCCGCCCACCGAGACCGCGGTGATCTTGTCAACCTTGGCTCCGCCGGCCTTCAAGGCGGACGCTCGGAGCCGGAGGGCCTCCTCGACGGCGATCTCGTCAAAGGGGTTGAGGCTGAGATGTACGGCCTGAGGGGGTCAGCCGCCGCTCGTGAGGGGTAAGGTTCGGCGGGCGGGGCGACGCACGAGTGCTTAACGGCATGGTCGACAGCGCCGTTGACGAGACGCGGCTTGACGGTGTAGTCAATCGTCCGCTTGATAGGAACGAGAATGTTGAGCTGCCGGGCGAGGGAGGGGCGCATGATGGGCGAGGCGGGTACGGGCGAGGGTCGTGGTGGATGGTGAGAGGGAGAGGGAGGGGAGTGAGCTCGCGAGCGCAGGCGACTGACAGCCGCAGGCGACGACAGGCTGGCCGAACAAGAGCCGACCTCGCCGATAGGCGAAGGAGAGCTGAACGATATCATCTCAGACTGGTCAGAACAGCTTCTTTCGTCGTCTTCTTGGCCTGCTCAGCTAACCTAGCACCTTGGCGTGCTGCCGTCAAAGGATGGAATCGTCGCAGTCGCCCTGTCTGGCGCCCGATTAGGTTCCCACGCTCAAGCCACCGCCAGCCACTCGCGCGTCTCACCTTCGCGGGTCCGACGGACGCTAGAGCCAGAGTCTCTCGCGACCCGCCACCCGCCTATCCCTTCCAGCAACAGCCCTCGGCGCGCACAACATTTCTAGAGCCACATAGGATGGCCACCGTCCTTCGGGCCGCAGAACCCTCGTCTCACCAGCAGCCGGCCTCAGCGCAGTCTGGCTACCCGGCCGGCCTCGGCGCGAGACGCATGTCGCGCCCCCCTCCGGCCCGCCAGCCCGCCATCGCTACTACAGCCGACGACAACGACGCCAACGGGCTAGGCGACCTTGTGCCCGTCCTTCGGAGCCGTTAGTTCCTCCCTCTTCCTTATTTCGCTGCAACAGTTAAGACCGCTAGTGTGAGCTTTGACGTGGTGGATTGCGACCTGCCTTGATTCAAAGGGGGGGGGGGGGAGGCGTGTGATGATGCCCAGCACAACTCGGCTGGGATGACGCTCGCACGCCCAGTCCTTTGGTGTCACTCGACTCGGGCAAACGTCCTTAGCTGCTCCTCTCAGTAGTGCAAATGTCTGCCAAGCTTGCGTCTCGAACAAGGAGCCGACTTCTTCCTGTCGGCCGCTCTACCCCCTTTCGCGGGCTGGCTGCGCCTCCTTCTCTCATCCTCCCTCTTCTCTGCCTCTCAAAGGCTGCCGGGCCCCGACTTCAACATCAGAGCTGACATGATCACTCATTTTCTGTTCTTGTGCGTCTCTGTGCTCGACGCCCACTTGCGCGGATCCGGTTGCGTGTGATTCAGGTCTCGAGGCCGAATCAGCGTACCTGTCGCAGCGGCTCTCGAGCCAGCAACAGCAGCAGCCATACGTCCCGCCGCTATCTCCGACTGATACCGGCACCAGCTCTTCACTAGGACCGACTGTCATCGACTTCCCCATGACAGCTTCCAAGCACCTGCACTCTAACTCGCCGGCAACAGCAGCAGCGACGACGGCTGCGGTCAGATCGCCGTCAAAGATCCCTGTCTCGCCCCTCACGCGGGCGCGATCGTCCAAGCCCCCACCCTCGTCGCCATCGTCGGGAGGTCCGACCGGCTCCCCCTCGACGACGAGGAAGAACGCATCCTCGCGCGCCCTTCAGGCTGCCACGGCCGCGCCCTCGAGCTCGAGTCAACTCATGAACGACTCGGGCTCGTCGGACGACTCACCAAGTGGCTCAATTCGGCCGCCTCATGCTGGGAGTGGGCTTCCGATCCGAAGCTCAAGTCGGACGGGAACGATCTCGCCCCCTCCCGTGCGCCTGCGGACCAAGTCGACACCGTTCGCTGTTGCGTCAACCTCGTCAGTACGGGCGACGTCGCCCCCTTTTCAAGGAGTTGGGCCTGTCGGGTCGTCGGTTGACAAGACAGGGTTGATGCCGCTCTACCTGGCGCCTTCGGACGGCGAAATGGACGAGCTGCCTCGAGCGCAGGAGGGCCAGACAAAGCGTCGCCAAAGCATCGGCGACGACGTCAGCGGCCAGCCGTACGAGGACGCCCTCGCAGATGGTCACGGCCGGACGATACGACAGCAGCAGCAGCAGCAGCAGCAGCAGCAGCAGCAGCAGCCGCTCGCTCCGCCCCTTCAACCAACATGGTCCGGCGCATCTCACCTTTCAACAGACGACACACAGCTCCATTCCTCATCTCACTCCCACCCTACCTCCTCGTACACGCGCACCGACCGTGCACCCTCAACCTTGCATCCGCTCATGAGTCAGCGCCGTCCCTCCGATCGTCTGATCAGAGACGAGCCCGCCCCCTTTCAGATCCTCTCGAGGGACCTCCCTTCTCTCAGGCCTGACGGACGAGTCGAGCTCGGTTCTGGCGACGGCTTCACAGAGCGCGAGCTCGTCCGGCAGATGCCAGACGTCTGGCGGCGGGAAAGCCTGCCTGCGATAGATCGATCTACGCAAGCGGCGGACGTTGACGGGGGCTGTCCGGCGGTCGAGCAGACAGAGGCGTCGCCTCAACGGAGGATGTCAGCCCGAAAACCGGTCGCCCATTCGCCCACCCCTGATTCTCCGACCCGTCTCAGCAGCAACAACATGTTCGACCACCCAGCCGTACCTGGCTCCCCCACCTGGTCAGCCGACGCCGAACGAGCTCTCGTCCTAGCTCGTGCTGAGGATGAGCGCAAGCGGCTCGAGCGGAGGCGGGAGCTGCTCGACATAGCGCGACACGGGTGGGAGCTGGACGACCATCTGACGCCAAGAGAGGAATTTCCGCCAGCGATGCTTCTAGGGGCGGCGGTGACGCCGGCGATGCCGACGGCGAAGAGACTCTCAGCATCGGCAACGACCGGAAGCCTCGCCACCATCGCCGCCGTGAGTGCCGCCACCACCACACCAGCAGCTGGCCGAAGCGAGCGTTCCTCCCCGCCACTCGAACTTCCTCACCACACGTCGTCGGTCAGCTCCCTGTCGGTCAATCCTGCGAGCTCTCACACACCCGCGGCCACAGCCTCCGCCGTTACTGTCGACGAACAAGAGGCACGTCGACGCCGGCGCGAGGAGGGCGCTCAGCGCCAGCGTGCGCTCAGTACAGGCGGTGCGCTCGGCGCCAACAGTGGGCGGAGGAGTGTGTCGAGCCCCTCGTCTGGCACTCCTGGCGGGTCAGTCTCGCCGAGCAGTCAGCCTGCACCAATGGCGGTGACTGCGTCGTCCGAGAGGTCGGACCTCTATCCAGCAGCCGCACAGCCGGCTCCGACCTCAACTTCATCAGCCGCTGTTGCTTCTGTTCCAGGCTCGAGCTCGAGGCGTTCGTCTGGCGGTGGGCGACCGAGCGTCGGCACTTTGGACGGCGGTAGTCGCCGGCCTAGCGTTACCTCTCCGACAGCTGGGCTCGGAGGCATCGGCGGCACACGACCGGGCGGCGGACCGTCCAGCTCAGTCAGCGGCAGCAACTCGCACTCCGGCGGTCGGCGGACCTCGCTGCAGGCAGCAACATCCGCCTCCGCTGGCCCGTCAACAAATCACTCTTCCCGTCACACGACAACGACATCTGCGCCCTCCGCGGACGACAACGAAGAGCCAATCAACGAGACGTCTTCGGTCCGTCTAAGCCTGTACGGCGAGGATGCGGTCCCACCAATGGCGGCCGACAAGCCGACGCGGGACGAGCTCATGAACTGGGATTCGGTTGTCTTGCCCAGTGCGTCTGTCGTGTGCGCCTGGCCTTGCGCGACCGCTGACAGGCCCTCGTTCTCCTCTTTCCCCCCTCCGATACCCTCATCACAGCGGTCAGAAAGAACAAGAAGCACAACCCTCTGCTCGAGTGGGACGATTCAATATCGAATCCGTCCTCGACTCCTCCGAGTAAGCTCGCCACGGGACGCTCACGGGAGCCGTACACGCCCCCCTCCAGAGTCGGCGGCGCGGAGCAGCGAGATGAGACTCTGCATCTAGACCGAGATGACCGGGGCGTCATTGGAGAAGAGGAAGACGAGGAGGACTGGCCCCCACCGGCGCCGGGTACGTTCGGCTACAAGCCTCCTCGCTCGCGCACGACGACGGCCGTCTCTGCGACGACTCCTTCAGTGCCTTCGGAACCGGCGCGGCAACCCCTCGAGGAGAAGCCAGATCCAGCCAACGCAACGTTCGGAGGTCAAGACGCCGTCGAAGAGCGGTGGGACCCCCTTGCCCGGCCAGCGGCCACGACAACGACAGCGGTGGCGGATGACGGCCGATCACACGACATGCACAGTCCAGCCCCGTCGTCGAGCGCTTTTGACGGCTCGGTGAATGGGCATCGGTGCGTCTCGCGCTATACTCTTCACTGTCTGTCCGCACCGCAAGCATCTGAACCAATCCTTATTTCCTTCTCTTGCCTCAGGCGGATGAGCAAAGTTCGCGACTCTGCCTCATACCACCCTCAGGTGTCGAATCCCGTCGTCGAGGCCGAGGAGCACGATGCCAAGCTCGCTGCGACGGCCGAGGAGAAGCGTCGTGCGAGCCGGCGTCGGCGCGAGCGGCTCGCTGAGGAGGAAGAGAATGAGGGCGTCGTCCGGAAGAGCGGCTGCTGTGGCGGCGGATGCGTTGTCATGTGAGGTCGTCGTAGGTCTGCATTGCTTCTCCTGATCCTCTCCTATCGCTATGCCTCCACCCTTCTGGTCGCTTTAGCTATTGATGCAGTCTGATTGAGTGATACAACGCGGGATCGGTCCATCCTGCAACCCTCTCAGGCGCTCGCCTTGCCCTTCCCCTTCGCCCCTCCTCCTCCTGCCATCGCCACCTTGTACGCGCCCAGGATGAGATCGACGCACGCCTCGACGCCCTCGCCATTGCGGATCGATGTGAACTGGGTCGGCCCGTGGTCGCGCATGAGGGCGGCGTCGCGCTTCATGACCTCGAGCGAGGCGCCGACGTGCGGCGCAAGGTCGGTCTGAGCAAGAGCAAACGGGATGCATCGCGTGGGGTGAGTGACGGTACTCAAGGCTAAAGAGCCTGCACGGGCTCTCACCTTGTTGATGATGAGGAGGTCCGACTGCGAGATGCCGGGCCCGCCCTTGCGGGGAATCTTGTCGCCGCCCGAGACGTCAATCTGGTCGGCCGAGAACAAGGCCGTGTCGTTAGTCTCTACTCGCGGCCCACCGCACGCAGACCAGACGCACGACGTAGATGATGTAGTCTGCAAGCTCGCGCGAGAAGTTGGCTGCAAGATTGTCGCCGCCCGACTCGACGAGCAGGAGCTCGCACCCGAAATCGATCTGGAGCTGCTCGAGCGCGCCGAGGTTGGCCGAGATATCCTCGCTGTCGAAGGACAGGGTCGTGAGGGCGACGTGTCAGCACAGGCGGCCCTGCAGTCCGTATATGAACTCATTAGGGCGCGGGACAAACCGGATCGCAGCGTGTGGGCAGCCACCCGTCTCGATAGCGCGGATGCGGCCCTCAGGCAGGGCCTCGTTCTTGATCAGGAACTCGCTGAAAGGGAGGGAGTGGAGGCAAGAGGCGGTCAGCTCCAAAGGCCACCTCGGATAAGAGCTGGCAGTAGACGCACCAGTCTTCAGCTGTGAAGATGTCGTTCGTAACAGCGGCTGCAACATGACGGCAAGAGAGAGAGAGGAAGACGTCAGCGCAAGGCGGCCTTGCTGCGCGGATGTTCAGCCAGCACGGGGTCGAGTAAAGGAGCGGCCTGACCAATATTGTACTCGTTGCGCAGGCGCTTGCATAGGGCGAGCATTAGCGCCGTCTTTCCGGATCCAACCGGTCTACCGGATGAGGAAGAGTGGTCAGCCCGTTTGACGCAATCTGCCGGGCCGAGGAGATGATTGCTCCTCCCCGCGCGATTGGCAAACGTCGCCAGGCAGGTCAGAAGGAGGAGACGCACCCGCCGATACCAATCGTGAAGCCGCGCTCGTTCCAGTCGCGGCCAGTCCAATCGGGCAGGTCGCGCTCGGCGAACTTGCCGGCGTGCTCGAGGTGCTCGTGCGTGTGACCGTGCTGGAGGGAGGTGGAGAAGCAGGAGGGAGGGTCAGCTCTGCGCTGTCAGCCAAGCTGAGCTCAAGGGACAGGTGTCCGTCGGCCACTTTCGAGGAGCGTCTACAGGCATTCAAGAGCATGCGGCTGGCGGCCGGCTCCCTTCTCAAAGACGTACCTCGGGCGTCCAGGTCCCGCCGTGGTCGTGTCCATGGCCGGCGGCGCCGAGGAGGTCGTGCGAGTGGCCGTGTGCGGACGCGCCGTCGGCTGGACTGGCCGTCGATGACGGCAGGCCGCTGGCGTCGGCCGAGCTGGCCGAAGACGAGAGGGCGTTCGTCAGGCGGTCCTGAAACTGGCAGACGGGGGCGGTCATCGGGCGGCGAGAGGATACGAAAGGGCGGGGAGGTGAGTGTCGGTGGTCAAGATATGGATGGGCCGGCGGCGGAGATGAGAGCCCGGCCAGTCAGCCCGAGCAACCGTGCGACGCCGGATGGAAGGGGCACCTTGCGGGGCGAGAAGAGGGGCGCAAGGTCGCGCAGTCGGGTGAGGCGGCAAGCTGGGAGGGCGCGTCCAGGGTGATTGAGCTGCCACTTGGGTGTCAATCTGGCAGGCTGGGCTGGCTGGACGAGGTTGGTACTCAGCGTCGGACCCGGCGGGACCAGAGTCGTCAACGAGAGCTCGTCTTTGGCGAGTCGAAGGGTCGGGCAGCTGGCGCTAGGCTCTTTGCATCAAGGGGGGCCGCCCGACTCCTTGGAAGCAAGCCAGCATCTCCCATCGGACCACCGTACCGACCGACCCAGACATTTCTTATCGTGTCGGTGACCATAACCTGCCTCGTCTGGGCCGTCCGGAGGCAGGCCGGCCGGACGCGCCGCCAAAGGACGCGACGGACGCCATGCGAGGGTCACGGGTAAGGGCTTGAGCCGACGAAGGCCGAGGCTAGCGGCTGGACGAGCCCGACTTGGGGTCTCGCCGTGGGGGAAGCCATCTCCTGCTTCTCTCGCATGAAACAGACGGTAGCAAGGAGTACATAGCACGAGCTGGCGGGCAGGACCTATGAGTAGTCTCCGGACTGCTTCTTTTCGCAAGAAGGCTCGACTGGGTCGTCGCTGTTGGGCGGCGGTCGTTGCCGGCGGCAGAGGCTTCGCCGGCCAAGATCCCCGATGGAACCCCGGCCCGATTTCGTTGTCCTTTTCCGTGTGCCGCAGGGCAGGCAAGCGAGTCCGCCAGCATAGCCGGCCCCTTGCAGCGCCTCCGTCTCCCCTCACACCACCCACCTCCTCTCCCTCTTCCCTTTTCGACGTAGTTCGCTTCTTTGCAAGATGCTCCGTCGTCTCGCCCGCTCGCCGATACCCCGGCCGCAGCTCGCCAGCCGGCAGGCTGTCCGTGCCCTTGCGACCTCCGCCCGGGCTTTTGCCGCTGCCAGCCCGGGCCCGCAGACCGACAACATGCTGACGTCGCAGAACGGCTACTACACCTCGGAGTACGTGGCTTGATGCTTAGCGCGAGGCTGCCGTCCCGGAGGTCACCTTGCTGACCCCGCTGCAATGCTCCCTTGGGGCGCTTGTCGCAACAGGATGTACCGCGCGTGGCGTGAGGTGCGTCATCTCAGTTCCTTCCTGCACGGCACTGCCGCTCGACATTCCCTTGCCGCCCCGACCCTCCGAAGCGCAAGCTGTTCGACGAACAGCCGCTGACGCCCGCCCACTCACCTCTTACAGGACCCAAAATCGGTCCACGTTTCGTGGGCGACCTACTTCTCGGGTCTCGACAAGGGCCTGCCTTCGGCTCAAGCCTTCACGCCCCCTCCGGGCCTCGCCTCGGATTCGGCCATCGGCGCCGGCCACCCTGCGACCATCGCTCCCGGCCTCGGTGAGGGCTCTGGCGAGGTCTCGGACCACCTCAAGGTCCAGCTGCTCGTCCGCGCCTACCAGGTCCGCGGTCACCACACCGCGACCCTCGACCCGCTCGGCATCCTCCAGCACGACCTGAGCGAGGAGCGCCCGGCCGAGCTCAACCTTGAGCACTACGGCTGGACCGAGAAGGACCTCGATAAGGAGGTGCGTTGCAACAAGTTTGATTTGCGAGAGCTTGGGCGAGCGAGCCGCGCGTACTGGGCGAGGGACCGATCGCTGACTGTCAAAGTGGCTTCCGCTCCTGATTAGTTCACGCTCGGCCCCGGCATCCTGCCCCGCTTCATCACCGAGGAGACCAAGAAGATGTCACTCCGGACAATCATCCACCACCTCAAGCGCATCTACTGTGCGTCGAGTTGGCGAGGGCTCTGGGCGGCCGAAGCTGTGAGCAACCGGGGGCTGACGATCCGCGAGCTACCATCTCCTGCTTTTCCCGAAATTGCTTCGCGCGCCGCGCCGGCACCGCCGCCCTCCTTTACGCCGATTACCTCCGCCTGCCGCCCATCATTCAGGCAAGGACGTCGGCATCCAGTACGTCCACATTCCGGACAAGCACCAGTGCGACTGGATTCGGCAGCGGGTCGAGACCCCCGCCCCCTGGAACTACTCCGTCGAGGAGAAGCGCATGATCCTCGACCGGCTCATGTGGTCCGACTCGTTCGAGTCGTTCATCGCTTCCAAATTCCCTAACGAGAAGCGCTTCGGTCTTGAGGGCTGCGAGTCGCTCATCCCCGGCATGAAGGCTCTCATTGACCGGTCCGTCGAGAAGGGTGTCAAGGCTGTCGTCATGGGCATGCCCCACCGTGGACGGCTCAACGTCCTCGCCAACGTTATCCGTAAGCCGATCGAGGCCATCCTGAACGAGTTGTATGTACTGGCAGGGTTGGATCAAGCATCTTCCTACGAGTGCCAGCCGCTGACGTCCGCCTGACTCTGCCGCCTTGCAGCAAGGGCGCCTCAGACGACGACGACTCGGGAGGAGGTGACGTCAAGTACCACCTGGGCGCCAACTACGTCCGGCCGACTCCGTCGGGCAACAAGGTCTCGCTTTCGCTTGTTGCCAACCCGTCGCACCTCGAGGCCGAGGACCCGGTTGTTCTCGGTAAGACGCGTGCCATCCAGCACTTCGAGGGTGACGAGGTGAACCACGACACGGCGATGGGTGTCCTCCTCCACGGTGACGCTGCCTTTGCTGGCCAGGGTGTCGTCTACGAGTCGATGGGCATGCACTCGCTCCCCAACTACGGCACCGGTGGAACGATCCACATCGTCGTCAACAACCAGATCGGCTTCACGACCGACCCCCGCTTCTCGCGCTCGACGCCCTACTGCACTGACATTGCCAAGTCGATCGACGCTCCCATCTTCCACGTCAACGGTGACAACGTCGAGGCTGTCGACTTTGTCTGCCGCCTCGCCGCCGACTGGCGGGCCGAGTTCAAGAAGGACGTCGTCATTGACATTGTCTGCTACCGCAAGTACGGCCACAACGAGACGGACCAGCCGTCGTTCACCCAGCCGCGGATGTACAAGAAGATCGCCGACCAGCGGCCGATCCTCGAGCAGTACACGGCCAAGCTCGTCAAGGACGGCACCTTTACCGAGCAGACGATCAAGGAGCACAAGGCCTGGGTCTGGGAGATGCTCGAGAAGGCGCACGAGGGCTCCAAGGACTACAAGCCCTCGCCCAAGGAGTGGCTCTCGTCGTCGTGGGACGGCTTCCCGACCCCGAAGGAGCTCGCCGAGGTGGTCCTCCCCGCCCGGCCAACTGGCTCTGAGGAGGGCACGCTCAAGGAGATCGGCAAGATCATTTCGACCTTCCCCGAGGGCTTCACCCCGCACAAGAACCTCGCCCGTATCCTAAAGACGCGCGGCAAGACGGTGGAGGAGGGCAAGAACATCGACTGGTCGACGGCCGAGGCCCTCGCCTTCGGCACGCTCGCCCTTGAGAACACGCACGTCCGTGTCTCCGGCCAGGACGTTGAGCGCGGCACTTTCTCGCAGCGGCACGCTGTCGTTCACGACCAGGAGAACGAGTCGCAGTACATCCCGCTTAACCACCTCGGTGTCGACCAGGCCTCGTTCACCGTCTGCAACTCGCACCTGTCCGAGTTTGGCGTCCTAGGCTTCGAGCTCGGCTACTCGCTCGTCTCGCCCAACTCGCTCACGATGTGGGAGGCTCAGTTCGGCGACTTCGCCAACGGCTGCCAGGTCATCATCGACCAGTTCATTGCCTCGGGCGAGCGCAAGTGGGTTCAGCGGACCGGCCTCGTCATGTCACTCCCGCACGGTTACGACGGCCAGGGTCCCGAGCACTCGTCCGGCCGGATTGAGCGCTTCCTCCAGCTCTGCGACGACCACCCGAACGTCTTCCCGACCGAGGAGGGCATTCAGCGTCAGCACCAGGACTGCAACCTCCAGATCGTCTACCCGACGACGCCCGCCAACTACTTCCACGTCCTCCGGCGCCAGGTCCACCGCGACTTCCGCAAGCCTCTCGTCCTCTTCTTCTCCAAGAACCTCCTCCGGCACCCGAACGCTCGCTCAGCCCTCGAGGACTTCACCGGCGACAGCAGCTTTGAGCGTTTCCTGCCGGAGACGTCGACTGAGCTGGCCGCCGACAAGGACGTCCGCCGCGTCGTCCTCTGCTCGGGTCAGGTGTACGTCCCCGCGCGCGCGCTGCCTTTGCCTACGTGTCCGTTCATCTGTTGACATTCGCGCCCGCCCTCACAGCTACCAAACCCTGCTCAAGGAGCGTGAGGACCGGGGCATCAAGGACGTCGTCCTTGCCCGTGTTGAGCAGATTTCGCCCTTCCCGTACGACCTCGTGACGCCCTACATCGACCGCTTCCCCAACGCCGACATCCAGTGGTGCCAGGAGGAGCCGCTAAATGCCGGCGCGTGGTCGTACGTCCAGCCCCGACTGTACACCGTGTTCAAGAACACGGAGCACCACGCCCACCGGACGCCGCTCTACGCCGGTCGTAACCCGAGCGCGTCGCCCGCGACCGGACGCAAGAACGTGCACAAGGCCGAGATTGAGATGTTCTGCAACCAGGTCTTTGCGACCGACGCCTGATGACACAATGACCTTCCCGATTCAATTCCGCAAACGTAGACCTTGAGGTGGCCGAAAGGGGAAGGAGGACGAGGGGGCGGGGGGGAGGGAACGCTGACCCTTCTGTCAGCTCTCTGCTCTTTCCCCCGTCTGACTGACCGGCTGACGATCTGGACGGCTCCTGGCCCTTTGCTTGATAACTTCAGCCGCGATCGGAGGGAGCCATCGGCCGGGTTAGGCGCGCGCGGCTGAGCGCGAGCGCGTCCAGGTACGTGCGCAGTCGGCGGCGTCGGGACCCTTGGCCTGCGCGCGGGTGCGCGCTGTTGATCCGACCTCCTTCTTCCGGCCGCGCGTCGGCCAGCAGTAGAGATTGATCTGGCGCCGGCCTAGTAGCCTTTGGGCTGCGCTGTACTGACACGCGGGATCCTCCCGTTCAGCAGATGCACAGGAGGCGGGCTGCCTTTTGGATCGCCCCGTCGCCCCGGACAAGTCGCCCGGGCATAAGAGACGGGCTCCCGTCGCCTCTGCCCCCTTCCCTCCGACCACATCCCTTATCTGACCAAAGAAGCCATCCACCTAGAGGATGACTCTCATTCATCCATGCCCCCATGCCCCCATGCACCCATGCAATCAAGCAGCCATGCCACCGCCCTTCAAAGGTTCGTCGTTGTCGTCTTTCGCCTCATGCTTCCACAACCTTCTTTGGGACGCGGCTTAATCTGTTTGAGCTAATTTTCGCTCTTGACATGTCGTCCTTAACGCAGGGCGTGAGCCGACAATGCTGATGAGGGAAGAAGGGCCGACCGTAGCAGTTGCGAGGCATCCAGCAGGTTACTCCTGGCGGTGTGCGGCCCAGCGAGGAGGAGGCGGGAGGTGTCCCTCTTCCTCGGCCGCTCTTCTTCACGTTTAAGCAATCACATGTACGCTCGGCTCGTGCGTCCTGCACGTCTCGGGCAAAGACCCCCCTCTGTCGCGAGCAGGCTCTCGCAAGGGACGGGGGCCGTGGGTTGTTCGAGCGTCCAACGCTCTTCTCCCACGCTAAACAAAAGAATCCATCCTTTGCCTTATCCTTTGCCCCTCGCCCTTGGCGAGTAGTGAGGCAGGGTGGGTTCTGGCCGACGTCTCGAGACCATCTCGAGCACCTTCCGTTGACGACAGGGTGGACCCTCCTTCGAGCGACCCCTGCTTTGTCCTCACGTCAAGATTAATCGAATTGGGATCCGCTTAGTATTGACCGTAAGTGCTGCTGGATTAAACGAGGATGCCACTCGCGCATCTTTGGGGCGGGCTTGGACTATCGGTCGCCACCTTTGCAGAGGGCGAGCAAGCGCCAGCTGGCATGAGTACCCTCGAGATGGGCACCGAGAAGACCAAGAAGGTCAAGTGCGTTCGAGTTGAGTCCATTTCTCGCGCATCCCCCAGACTCCTTGGCCGTGCATCGGGTGGGTGCCTTGGTAAGAATTTATGAATCGATCTCGCCGATTGATAGATCGTCAGCTTTGTTTGCTGTCAATTGCTCAGTTGGGATGTATCTATTTGAAAGGCGATTGACGGACCCTCCGTCACATGTGGCCGGTGAGCAACGACAGCACGACTGAAGACGACGTCTCGCAGCGCGGCAGCGTCGCGTCGACCGAACCCTCAACCAGCACCACCGCCCCTCTTCGCTTCGCGTCTCTCAACGTCTCAGCCCGCTAGGAACAGACATTAGATCTGTTCAGTCTTGTCCAGTCGTCGCACTCGTAGCCATTGTCGGATTTGATCACTCAAAAGCCGCTGTACAGGGTCACCGGCGGTCCCAGCTCACTTAAGCGGCGCGTCCCCCCGAGCGCTTGACCCGCGCGTCGCCTCGCACCCTCTCTCACTCAGGACCGACGCCTCTACAACCGACGGGTCATGCCGCCCAAACTTAACGGCAGCGGGCCTCCGCTTACGCTCGAGCTTCCTTCGGGTGGGACCATACGTGTCAACGGTTCGTCTGACCCCTTTCGTCTGCGTGATCCTCGGGCCAAGCCTCCAGCTGATGATCCGTCTCCGGCGCGCACGAGCAGACCACGTCTTCTGTGAGACGCCTTTCATCGGCCATGCCTGGGCCGTCGGACGTGTCATGGAGCTTCTAGGCCCTGCTCCTCTGCCTGCGCAAGGCGCGCCTTCTTCCTCCAAGGATGGCGAGATGCGCGTCAAGTTGGCCGTCTACCTGAGGTACGCCCGCGTGAGTAACGACGGAAAGGGGAGGACGCGTGCTGATCCAGCATCTCGCTTTCCTCCTGCTCTGTAGGCCAGAGTGAGCTCTTTAGCAGATAAATGGTAAGAGCTGATACGCCGAGCGAATGACTGACCGTCCGACGCCTATCTGCGTGTCGTTTGACTATCCAGCGAGGTCAGTGCCTCGCCACGCTTAGCAACGCAACCACGTGCTGAACGACCCCCCATCCCTCTAGGTCACTGGCCGGAGAGGCAAGGATGACCGCTTGCTCTACACGGCTTTCAAGTCATTTATTCACCCGCTCTCGAATCTTCGGGGCAAGTGCTACGGTGAGTAGTGGCCACTTATCGCGCGAGCCTCGCCGTCCTAAAGTGCTAACGAAAGCCGCGCGCCGCCCGTCCTTCAGTCAAACATAAATCGCACATCGACGACCTCACTGCCTGGCGGAAGGAGCCAAACCACTTCTACTTTGAGCGCCTGTACGACGAATATCTCAAGCGCGAATACGACGTCGTTGCGATCAAGGCCTACCGCAACCGTTTGTTCTCCCTATTCGCCCTCGCCGGTCGATCTGGACTTCATGGCTGACTGAACTCCCTAATTCTGCCGCTTACAGTTCCAGAGGAGATCCGTGCCATCCTGGCGACTCGCTACTCCTTCCTCGTATGCGAGAAGGAGGCTTTCGGCGAGTACTCGGTCGAGTTTCAGTCGTGTAGGATCTGCGCGACCTGGGCGAGCCCGCCTGACTCGGTCCGGTGCAGGTGCGTCCCCGTGCTGGCTGGCCCGCTCATGGGCCTGTTGCAAACGTTAGTCGAGCCTGACATGCCGATCTTGCCCGTCTGGTCTCAGCATCTGCGCCGAGAGCTACCACATGACGTGCTGTAACCCGCGCGTAGCGAGCAAGCCCATCCGAGGCTATAGGTTCGCACTCTTTTATTCTGATCTAGCTTGCGAATGGATACTGAGACACCTTTTCATTCTGTAGCTGGACATGCGCGCCCTGCTACCTCCAGCACGAGCAAGACGTTGACAATCACCGGCAGCCAGCAAAACCCAAACTCGAGCGGGCTCTCAAGGCAGCCGAGCAGCTCGCCAAAGTACCGAGCGCCGATAAGGTCCTTCGCACCTTCCGCGGCTGGCCGATGCGCTACCTTGGGCAGTACTCGCGAGCCGAAGATGCTGTCGGTGCGTATCCTGCGCCGAATTGTCTTCGCGCAACCCTGCATCCGGGACTGACTAGCGCACCATCAAACAGACGAGGACGACGGCATCTTCCCAAGATCGGCCTCGCGGGTCGGTTCCAAGTTTCAAGCTACGTGGTTGCCAGAAATCGGGGATCAGGATCGACCCGAAGGCATTTTTGACCGCGGCAGCGATGAGACAGCTGAGCTGCAATCCCAGCCATCGGCTTCTGGTACGTTCACAAACATGCCTGAGGTCGTACACACTCTATCAGACCTCTGACGGCTGGCCCGGAGTAACAGTCGAATCAATCGATTGGTTTGTGTACTGCAAGCCGCCTCCACCCTGCAAAGCCTCCGATATTGGTGTCATTGAGCAGGTGCTGCGGGCGACGCTGGCCTTTGACACGGCACAAGGGGGCTCTGAGGCCGAGGAGGCTGGCCGGAAGGCGCTGATGGTACTCAACTCAAAACCGCCTGCTTTCTTCGACTACGTCGCGGTGCGTTCGATTCTTGGCCGCCGATGGATGAGAGGTGTTGCTGATCGGACGTCGCACATCGCCTGCAGTTCTCCGACAGCGAGATGGCCCGGCTCGTCAATTCCCTGAACGTTCACCATGGCCTCGACTCGCATGATGCCGCGCTGGCAACCGGCCGAAGCGCCGCGCAGTGCGTGCGAAAGTACCGCGAATGGAAGGCGGAGCGTTTGCGCGACTTTTTCGCCTCCGCCACCGGAGCGACCGTCGAGCCAATCCTCTTCCCGTCCGAGAGTCTGTTAACCGAGAAGGACCTTGTCTATTCGCCGGCTGATAAAGGAGCGACGTCTTGCTCGGCGTGTGCGAGTGTCCGGTCCGGCCGCTGGTGGACGATGATCCAGGAGGACTACGACGGTGTCTACTGCGACACCTGTCACGACCTTTTTAAGCGATATGGCCAGATCCCAAAGCGCCTGCCAGTCGAGCTGCCCAAGCTGTCGACTAAAGCCGTCGAGAAGCAGAAGATGGAGGATCAGGAGAGCGCTGGTGGCCCGCCGTCCAAGAAGCAGAGGGTGCGGAACGCCAAACGCCTGAACCTCACAAGGTCGCGCTTGCTGATCCTTACCCAATCCTCCTTTCTATCAGCTCGGACGTACCACCTCCCCAAAGTCGTCGTCCAAGGCGTCGCCGATACCGCCTCCGCAACCTGTCCGCCCGCCGCCAAAGCCACTGCCGTGCGCGCTTTGCAAAATCCACGAGCCGGCCAAAAACCCAGTCATCCGTTGCTTAAACTGCGCCTTCTCGGTTCATCCGTCATGCTACGGCGTACCTGATGGTTCAATCGTCGAGCCCGATTGGCTCTGCGAACTCTGCTTCAATACAGAGTCGGAGCAGTACCGCCGGGTCCCTCGTTGTGTGCTCTGTCCCGGCACGTGGAAGCTCAAGGGACCACCGCCCATCGTACCGCAGCCGAGTCATCTTCACGCCCTCAAGCCCACCCTTGACGGCAACTGGTACGTTCATCCGAAGTGCTGTCGGAAGCGACCACTGACATCCTTGACGCCCCGCCCGATGCAGGGCGCACCTCTACTGCTCGGTCTTCCAGCCGGCAACCTACTTTTCAGACCCGGCGGTGATGAAGTTGACGGAGGGCGTCCATCTGGCCGAGCGAGCGGCCTGGACGACGGTAAGCACTTTGCCGAGGACAGACGAGCGCAAATCCGGTGACTGAAGCGAAAGTTTGACCTCAATATTTTCAGCCCTGCACGATATGTCATCGGGCAAAGCAAGGCGCGGTTGTTCCCTGCTCCGACTGCCACGACGTCTTCCACGTCGCCTGCGCCCACAAGACTGGTTACACGCTTGGCATGGAGATTTCGCTCGTTCGTCCGGCTTCCTCAGATTTGCCGCCGATCTTCTGCGCATGCTGATCACGACGGCCAACATGACCATCAGGTCAAGTCGTCTCGAAAGGACGTCTCCGTTGTCAAGTTCCAGGAGGAGCGCGGCATGTGAGGCCATGTCGTAAATCGAAGTTCTCCGCAGATGTCCCCAGCTGACGCTCATCCCTTTATCGTAGCATGCACCCACGTATCGTCTGCAAGAAGCATGACGTGGCTGATCGCCTCATCTATCCCCTACACGACCGCGATGCAACGACAGGCTTGACGGCGCTTGAGACGTTCGTCCAGACGTACAAGCAGCCTCCGGTCGGGCTGGCCGCCTTCCCCTTACTTCGCCGCGCTGAGGCCCTCGAGCGGCTGCTGCCGGCAAAGACGACATCAATAGCGTCAGCTGCCGCAAAACCGAAGAGCAAGCCGCCACCCGCTTGCGCCTCATGCCAAATCGGCTTCTCGCCTTTGTGGCACCCTGCTGGCGACGACGCGAAGGACGAAGGAGCCACGGTCTGCAACCGATGCCACCTCAGAGCGTCTTCAACACTGGCTCCGGTCGAGAAATTTCCGTCCGCGCCGCCCGTCGAGGTGCCACAAGCCGCACCGCCTGTCACGGAACCGCCGATAGCATGAGATCATTCATGCAAGAACGACATCACAGGCTGCGCTTGGCGGGCACTCTCCGATAGAAGAGAATGTAGGCATGCTTGGACTACAAAGCCAGAACGGGTCGGATGCATCAGCGCTCTGAGTCTGTTGATATCGGTGAGACCGGGCGCCCGACTCACCATGACGTCCTTCTCATCGGCCTCGGAGATGGTCCTGTCATCGCAGTACTTCCAGTGCCGCTGCGATGACTTGACAAAGGCAGTGTCTGATGCGGCCAAAAAAGTTAGGGTGAATCAGCTCGTACGTCTCTCCCTCATCAAATAAGCGGCATCGGATGGCACATACAGTGACCTGTTGTCAGGCTGCCAGCGTGATTCGAGACGGCGTCTAAAAGAGGGGAGTTTGCACGTCGCTAAATCAGCTATCCAACCTAGAGAATGAAGAATGATCAGTGAAGGACTGACAAAGCTCGTAGACATAAGGTGGCGTTTGTGTGCGTGGATCCTCGCGGTACCGGGCCTCGGCGACGGGGTCCTTGGTCGCCGACAATGGCGGCGGCATGTACTTGGTGAGGTCAAGGTACTTGATTGGAAACTCTGGAAGGGGATGAAGGTAGAAAGCTTCAGAGGACGGAGTTGATCAAGAGGAAAGAAGGCCGACTGACCGACGAGTGTCTCGGCTTTGTCCCAAAAGACGCCGTTCTTAGTCGAGAAGCGCTTCAGGTGTATCAAAAGGACCGGGGGCAGACGCGATAGCGTCAAACTTTTGCTGGCTGTGCGAGCCTTCTTGCATTTAGGGCAGTTCCTGCAAGTACGATCAAGAAGGTGAAGAAGGTGTCAGGCCAGGTGACGGCACGGTGAGCTACAAGGGGGCCGAAGCGCACCAGGCGTTGCCTTTCTCCATCACCTCCTCCTTCACGAACGAGTCAAGACAGTGCTCGAGCGACACCTTGTGCTTGATCCGGCTTGTTGGAACCGGAAGGGAGAGGTACATAAAGGCGTCGAACGTCGTCGAGGTCTACGACAAGCGGTCAATGATCAGATGTTGCTCAGATTGTAAGCTTGAAGAACGCTGGACGTACCTGATGGCACGTCAGGCACTCCATCCGGCTCTTGTACTGGCCCTGGAAAAGATCGACAACGAGGCTATCGTTGCGCTTTTTGTATATCTGCCACTCCTTCTCGCCGGCGATCTGCGTCGGTAGCGTGTTGAGCTCGGCTTCGCGCGCGGGCGTCATCGGGATCGGCTCGGGTCTGATCAGAACCCGGTTGAGGTCCTCATGGAGGCCGTCGAGCAGGAAGGCAAGGAACTCCTGCGAGTCGTGCTGGTCGACGCCGTCGAACGTCGGCGCGAACTTGACGATCGATTTCTAAAGATGGCCGAGCATATCCAGTCAGCTGCCAGTCGGTATTGGCGGATCACAGGGAAGACCCGACAACTCACCCGGAACGATAACGGCTGAATGAAGTGGTACTCCTGCTGCCAGAGGGCCGAGATGAGCGAGCTGTAGGCGCTAGCAAGATTGCCTTTGGTGCCGAGGTTGTTGTTGAAGTTGACGGAGCGCTTCCAGCGGCCGTCACGAAAGAAGGTTGAAAAGGGTTCGGTTGCGCTCAGGCACTGTAGTGTTGAGTTTTGATAGCACGTGCTGCAGAAGCGATACAGATGTCGTGGGTTAGCGCCGGACTCGACCTTGTAAAAGCCGCTTGCATCAGACACTTGCACTTACTTGCCAAGGTTCTTGAGCCCGCTCAAGCCGACCATCTCGTCGCCCCAATACGTGACTTCATTGCCACTGCTCTGGACCAGTTTGCCATCCTCGCTGAGCGTCGGGAAGCTCAAGCTGCCGCTTCGAACGAGTGCCCCGCGCGAGGCGTTCCGCTCGAGCGGTGGAGTCGCGGCGACGGGCGGAGGTTGCGGCAGGGACGACGTCACGGACGATGGCGGGTGCGAGATCGACATGCTTGACTTGCGATGCGGTGCCACTGGTGGCGGCGGTCGGTCCAGCGAGGACGAAGTCGCGGGTGACAGTGTCGGATAGTCGATTGATTGACCTCGCTGAGGCACGACGCCGCCAAGCCCGCTGCCGAGTCCACCGCCGCTGCCATTCGAGTGCATGCTTGTTGGCGAGCCAAAGCTGCCCGGATAGCCGGCGTAGGCGCTCGTCTGATCGACGTATTCTGATCGGCGGCGCGAGCTTGGGTACGCGAGCGAAGCTGGAGCCGGTGGGACTGTCATCGGCGCCGAGTGGTTGTAAAGCGGTGAGGCAGACGCAGTGGTCGACGATGGGCGGGCGGGCAGGTCCCCGGGCAAAGGAAAGGCAGGTGCGACACTGGCGCTTGGAGACGATGAAGCCGGCCGAAGCGCCTGCGTTGGTGCTATCGGCGGAATCTGGGAAGCCTATTAATGTTAGCATCGAGGCCGGATATCAAGCGAAAAGCACTGGCCCAAGATCGAACGAACGAGTGGGAAGTAGCTTGGCTTGGCCGAGGGCGAGTTCCCACGCGAGCCGCTCATCTCGGCTGGACGCTGGAGCCCGGGACTCATTAGTGGCTGCTTAATGCCACCTGCAGTCCCATTCTCCGTCGCCTGCCAGGCCTCCCAGCCGCCGACGAGAAGAACGGGTGCCCGCTTGAGCATCTTGCCTCCGAACTCGCGCTCATACACCGCCCGGTTGACCGCCTGAGCGCCCTCGGCCCCAGGAGCCGTCCACCCGGAGCTCGCACCATCGTAGATGATGACCAAGTCGTAGAGATGGCGGTTGTGGAACGGGCTTGTTCTCGGCAGGCCGTCGGCGAGCTGCTGAGAGGAAAGCGCCGGCGAGAGTAGGTGTGGTGGGATGCACACGCAGTCGGCCTGGCCACCGCCGGTTGATGTTGGAGTGATGCGCGACGACCAGCTTTGCGGCGGGCGGACATCTAGGAGGAGTAGTTCGACGGGCAGCGTCAAATATCGCCGGAGAAGGGCTGGAAAGATTGTGTTGGCCAGCGGGAAGTCGACCGATTGATCTGATGCCAGAGGCTGCTGGTTTGACTTGACCGCAGTGGGGGCTGGAGATATACCATTCGGCGCCGTGGGGAGCGTCGGCGATGGCAAAGGCAGAGCCGAAAGCGCCGATTGGAAGGAAGACACGGATGACCCAGTCGTCTGCGGCTGAGCCTGAGAGGCGTTGCTCGGTAAGATTGGTGGACTTGGCAGTGGCCGCGTCGTCATTGGAGCCGATCCAGGAAGCGAGAGCGGGACGGAAGGCAGGCTCGGGAAGGACAGCGTTTCCTCTTCTGAGGACGGTATCGAGACCGCCTCAGTATCGTCGAACGTCGTCGTGGACGACTCAAACTCGGTGATGCTTGGGAAGTGCCCGAATTTGGACGGCGAGAAGTCATCTTCCTCGACTGCCGGCGCTGGCTGACGGTGGGGAGACGAGGAGCTCGGACTGCCGCGGTTGCCATTCGTCGCGCCGGCGTGAGACGTGTTGTTGCCGAGCCCGAGTCCAAGCTGCTCGCCCGACGAGGCGGAAGAAATGTTGAGAGCTCCGGATGTCGGCTGTATTGAGAGAGCCGGCGGCTTTGGCGGCTTTGTTGGCGAGGCCCGCGAAGGCGAGGCTGAGCGCGCGGAGGGGACCGAGGCCGAGTATCCGTGCGAGAATCGAGACGGCATGGCCGACGGCGAAGTGGACATCGGCTCATGAGCAGATGCCTCAGGCGCCATTTCAGGGGCAGAGAGAGGCGGGACTGGCGAGGGCGATGATATCTCGACATTGGGAGGCGGAAGCGCCTGCGGCGATGCGGTGACGAGCGATTTCGAAAGTGCCGGCGCCGTTTGAAGCGAGTCGAGGGATTGATTAGCGGCAGGAATCGGCACCGGTACCTGGACTGGTGATGGAGGAGCAGATGCGGCGCTTCCTGGCGCGGAGTACGCCGGGTCCATCGCGAGGCGTTCGAGCAGCGGGACGACCTCATCACGCTTCCTCCCTCGTCCAGACGATGGCCTGCTCAGGCTGCCGGATTCCCTCAAGGCTGCTGAAGCGTTTGTCGCGGGCGCCTGTACGGAAGCAGATGCTGTTGGGACGACTGTCGCTGTCGATGCAGCAGTCGGTTTTGGCGCGCCCCCGAATTGTACACTGCTCCTCCGGTTAGCAGGGCTGCCGGGCATGACCGGCTCGTCACCGCCCGTGTTGAGACCAGCCCCTCGCAGGGCGGCCATGCGCTCCTTGATTGACATCGGTGCCGTTGTAGGCGGCTCAGGCGAGACCGAGGGCGGCGGCATCGAAGAGCTAGCCCGGCCGTTAGCTGTCGGCGGCGAGGGCGCGGAGGCGATGAAGGAGGAGCGCGAACACAGGAGCGACTCGGAGGTCTTGATACGGGAGCGGAAGGAATCGGACGTCTGCTCCATCCAACGAAGACAGGTCAGATCTCCGAAAGGCAAGAATAGAGTGACACGAGGGGGCGTTCGACTTGCGCAGACCCTCGGTCATGCTGCGATGAAGCGACAGAGAGCGGGGTGACGTACAACGAGCCGGAGCAGCGGCTTGAGGAGCTCCTTGTTCTCGGTCTTGGTCCGGTCGACGTGCTCGTTGGCAAGGTAATGGGTGATACTGGTCGGAAGAGCGTTTCAGCGGTTCAGTTTGAGCGCTCAACACCGGTTAGATGGTCCCGACATAGCGAACGGGGCAAGGGCGAGATGGGAAGGGTAGCGGCCGCAGCTGGCCCGCCCCTCTCCTCGACGCAACACCCGTTCCTCTCAGCGAGACGTAGACGGGCTCACGCGGCGGCCTTCCTGCTCCAGACCCAGGCGTGCTCCCAATCGCGATCGTGCTCGGCCTGACGGGCCTGATCGTCAAGCGTCTTGGCGGCAGCGGCCCACTGCTTGTACGACGTGTGGCGCTGGCCGGCGAAGTCGACAGCGGCGAGTGGCTTGAGCGGGTCGAGCGCGGAGGTGGCAGCGGCGGGCTGAGCAGCAAGGGGCATAGGGGACAGAGACGGTTGCTCTAGAACAGCATCGGGGCCTTGCTGTCTTACCGGAAGAGTGGTCGTTGTCAGGGCTAGTATCCATCATCTCGTCCCAACTGGCTCCGACCGGCTGGCGCCGCCGTCGTGGCGCAGGGAGGCGAAGTCGAAGCCTTGGTCTTGCGGCTCTCACTGAACCGTCAACCAGTCCTCTTTTCCTTCCTCTCCCCTCACCTACCTCAGACCATGTCGTGGTGGACACCACCTCCTGCCGGTGGCCCTTCCTTCCAGTCGGCCTCGACTATGTCAACCGCGCCGTCGTTCGCGCCACATCCCTCCTTAATGGATGACACCATGGACGAGCCCGGGACGGCACCCAATCACCTGCCCGGCTACCTGACGGCCTCGCTCCGGGGCGTACGTCCTCTTTGTCCATCTTGTTGCACTCTCTGTAGGAGGGTTGCTAGCATGAAGAGGAACCCAAGCCTTCGGTCGAGCTGACCGATCACCCTTGGCAAACTCGCCGCCGCTCTCCGTTTACTCGCCCTCTCTGTCAACAGTCGCCGAAAGGCGTGCACTCCTCGCCCGAACCGTCTCATCAGCAGCCAGGCTACGGTTCACGTGGGGGTGCCGACCGGAATGGCGACAATGGGTGGCTGTCCAACTCTGGCGGCGGGGGAGGAAGCTATGGGACGCCCTCGCGGGGCTACAGCGGCGGGTCGACGTCTCTGAGCGGCGGGGGTGGCCTACCCTCGCCTGGCTCCAGTCGCTTTGGCACCGGTGGTCTCTTTGATCGGTCCGTTCCCCTGTCCAGCGTCGCACTACTAACACGAATGGCAAAAGGCTCACGGCTTTCGCACGTTTTGCCATCAGGAGCCCAACCATGTCGACCGCCCTGACGGTTTCTCAGCTGGATCAGCAGCGCCAGGGCTTGACTTCGCGCCGGCAGCACCTCGGTCTCGGACCCGGCGGCGGCGGACAGCGCGGTGGTCAGAATGGCGACGAGGATGACGATGAGTGGGGGCCGCCGGTAACATCGATCGAGGACAACCAGCCTGACGGCGTCGGCCAGGCCTGGGATGCGGGCGCGAGCGGCGGCGACATCGCTGAGGTTCGTCGCTCCCACTTCGCTCGCTGACACCGTCGTCGGACAAGGGTTTGCAGCGCTAGAGAGGCTGATTTGACTGTGCTCACTGTTCTTTTTCCGTCCAGACGTATCCCACGTCAAGTGCGTCGTCTCTCAGCCCGCCCTCGGCCAACACGCAGGTTATCATCTTCGGCCCGCCGGCGGCCCTTCATACAGCCGTCATCTCGCACTTCTCGACCCTCGGCCCCATCGCCTCGTCCTTCTCAGACCCGACTGGTGGCAATTGGTTGACGGTCACGTTCAACTCTGAGCTCGACGCCCGGCGTGCCGTCAGCCGCAACGGCGAGATCCTTGGCGGGACGTGGATGGTTGGCGTCAAGTGGGCCGACCCGTTCCACCCTGCGCACAACCGCGCTTCACCAACGCCGACGAGTGCTGCTCTCTCGACCTCGCCCCAGACCACACAGCAGCAGCAGCCGTCAACGCCCCGCACCGGCGGTGGGAGCAACGCCAATGCAATCGGGACACCGATTCAGCTCGCCCCTGCCTCATCTGCTTTCAAACGGCTCGTGCCCTCTCAGGCAGCCGCGGCCGCTTCGGGAGGCAGGGACCGCGCGCTAGCCGAGGCGGCCAAGGGCGGCGCGCCGGGAGGCGGTCAGGCCAGTATCAGCAGCGGAAGCTACCTCGACAAGCTTGGCGAGCTCGTCTTTGGATTTTAAGTACGATAGCTCGCTCTCGGAACCAGTCTCAGGCATGACGGATGATGATCACATAGGCTTCCGGCTTGCGTATGATGAATCAGACCCCTTGCCCGGAGAGTGCAGGGGACAGGCTCGCTACTGACAGATAGGAACACATGAAAGACATCCAGACTCGACTCAGAAGCCCGGGCCAAGATCCAGCACGAGCTTGCTCGTCACCTGGCCGAAACCGAAGCGGTCGGTCTTCCAAGCCGGAAGGGGAATGCCGCGCGCGGCTGAACAGTCGGGCGGGAGGTTGACGTTGTCCATGTCGACGTCTTGCGAGTCAGTCGGCTGCTCGCTCCTGGGGTGTCAGGCAAGGAGGCCAATCAAGTCAGTCAGGAGCACGTCCATGCTCAATCCAGGATCCAGCGGAGAGGTCCGCACAAGACCTGCTGGCTCGAGCCCGTTGCTTCAAGCTTGGCCTTCTTGCGCTGCTTGTCCGAGGCACCGACCGCCGCTTCCTTCTTGGCCGCTTGAAGCGCCTGCCGAAGGACCTCCTTGTTGCGCTCTTTCATCCGCCAGATGGCGTCCCCGCCGGCAGCACCGAGCGTGCTGCCGCTGGCTTTGCTGTCCTCGGCGGTCGACGGGGTCTGGAGGCCGCTCGCCGGCCGGCTCATCTCGAGCTGCTCCTCGAGGTCGGTGATGCTTTTGGCAAGGTGATCGGCTGCGTCCCAATCCTGTCGCTTCAGGGCCATGTTGTATTCGCCCCGCCGACGATTCAGCGCGATCTGCTGGTCCTGATATTGCGAGCGCGCAAGACCAAGCTCCTTCTTTCGCCGGAGGTTGGCCGTGATGTCGGCCTGGATATCAATCAAAGCGAGAGGGGGATGAGCGAATGCATAGCAAGTTTTGTGCCGATTGGGTCTTGACGTACGTCTGTGACGGCCCGCCGCTTGATCTCAGCCCACTTGACCCGCTGCTTTGCCAGCTCGGATTTGCGAGGAAGCGTCAGTCCTGCCTTCACGAGCGCCTTGATCCAGAGAGTCATCTCGTCCTGCGAGCGAACCAGACATTCCGCGCGGAGTCAGCGCTGAACGTCCCGAAGAGGTCCCGCCCGTCGACGTACCTGCGTAATGCTGCCAGAAGAAATCAGGTTCATCTGTTGGCCCTTTTCCATCGCGCCGTGCTTGAGCGTCAGACGCCGGTTATCCTTGATATGCGGGGCATCGGGGTCAACCGAATAAGGCTTCGGCACTGTCGAAATGCCTGTAGATAGACGCCGGACACCAAAGGCGGAAGTGGTCAGTGACAGTAGGCGGCGCATGCTACTGAAAATGGGGGCATTCGCACCGAGGACTTCGCACACGAGATAGCCTCCTTGCGTCTTACCCGGCAACGGCGGAGCCGCAATGCGGACATAGCTACCCGTGACAAATTCTTCAAAGTGCGGGCTACTGAGCATCGTCAGCAGGTGCGCTCGCCGAAGCGTTGCTCCCTGGACATCGGCCAGCGAAATGTTCTCGGCCTCTTCGGCGTCGCGCTCGGCTTGCAGCGTCGAGGCGATGTCGCGCCGCTGCATCTCGTCCTCATCCGACGACTCGCCACTAGAGGGGATTGATCGTCCGGGCGAGACAGATCGTTTCTGGACATTGAAATTGAGTCGGCGGGCTGGTTAGCCGGAACAGCGACGCCTGAGTGAGGAGTCAATGGTCGTGCCTTGGTGCCAGCCTTCTTCGACTTCTCGCTTCGCTTCTTGGTGAGCTCCTCAAGCTTCTTCTTCTTTTCACTTGACGCGCCGGTCGTCGTGTGCTTGCCTACAGAGAAGACGTCTTGTCAGTCTAGACGGCCCGGAGTAAGTCATTCGGGCCAGCAAGGCGCACGTTTCGCTGCGCCGGCGACACCCTCAGTTGCGGCTGCACCGACGTTGCCCCGCTGCGTCGCGTACAACGCATCAAGAGCCTGGCGTTCGACGTCCTTCTGCTTCTCTGCTAGGCGCTCG
Source organism: Cystofilobasidium macerans (assembly GCA_014825765.1). Taxonomy (NCBI): domain Eukaryota; kingdom Fungi; phylum Basidiomycota; class Tremellomycetes; order Cystofilobasidiales; family Cystofilobasidiaceae; genus Cystofilobasidium; species Cystofilobasidium macerans. The sequence continues at coordinate 105,043 of MVAP01000016.1, read as the reverse complement.
GCAAGAATGACCTCCCGTTCGACTTCAGAGAGGGCCATGATCCTGCCAGTGGATATTCCGATCGACTTCGCGTCAGCGGTCGAAGCCTGCAATAGTCGCGCCGCGGACCAAGGGCACACGCACCGAGCCTTATCCTTCTCGTCCTTGAACTTGCCTTCGAGCGGGTAGCTTTCGGCGCTTGAGGCTCCTGCGCGGGACGAGGCATGTCGGACGACGCCGTCGTCGTCCTCCTCGCTCTCGATTTCGGGTTCGCCGTCGTCCGAAGCCGAGTCGTCGGTGTCGGCTCTGTGATTAGCCCGCGGAAGGATGAAGACATGAAGGCGAGGTCAGTCGAGCCTGTCTCGCGACGATAGCCAGAATGCAACAGTGTGATCTCCTGTTGCCGAATTACTACAGCATAAGGGAGAATCAAAACGCACGCCTTGCGTCGCTTGGACGATGAGCCCGACCGCTGCTTCTGGCCCGAGCCGCTTGATGAGGCCCGCTTCGAGGGCTCATCAATCAGGCCGAGCAGCTCCGAGTCGAGGTCGTCATCCGACATGGGCCTCTGCTACTTGCGTATCTGTTCTGATTTGCTTGAGTGTAGGTGTGAGTGCCAGAGGGAGAGATAGGACGAGCAAACTGCGAAGCGAGATGACGGTACGCTGGTAGGCAGCGAAGGACGAGGCACGAAACCGCATGCCAGCTCGAGTCGTTGACCGCCATCGATCCACCACGCAACCTCTCGATCCCCGCAGCAATGAGCGAGATGGATGTCGACAAGCCCGCCCCAACGGCGGGTCAGTACGTGCGTATAACTGCAAGAGGTTGTTCACTCTTTAACGGCAGCTGAGGCGACGCTGAGCCTAAGTCCCCCGCCCCCTTCTCGCACCGCGTAGACGGAACACACCAACCCACAGGGTCGCAAGTAGTCCGTCCCTGCTTAGCCTTCCGTCCCAACATCGTTGAGCTTTAGGACGTTTAGTCAACTGACGTGAAGAACTATCATCTCCGCCGACAGCTGGTTCGATAAGATCAACGGCACGTCGCACTGGGAGAAGCCGGCGGCTCTCCGCTCACCGTTTGAGCGCGCCATGAGCGCGACACCGTGGAAGGAGTACACGAGCAAAGGCCGCAACTACTGGGTCCATGCTGAAACTAAAAAGAGCGTGTGGGAGCTCCCCGAAGAGCTCGTCAAACTCAAGGCCGAGTTTGGCGACTCTGAGGGCGACGTCGAGATGAGGGAGCAGAAGCCCGTCTTCCCCCCGCCGGCGTCGGCGCTTTCGGCGGCCGTCGCCTCCCCTACGCAAGCAGCAGGAACCCCTCCGGCCGGACCGAAGGCTCTCCGTCAGGGCAGCGTGCCGGCTGCCATGTCGCTGTCGCCTGCGGTCATCGCCGCCGCTGGACTACCGCAAACCCCCCACGGCCATGGCCTTCCCGACGGACCTGCCTCGACCTCAGGCCACTCGCTCGCCGTCGTTCCGCACGCCACGGGCGACAACCCGTCGCCAGTGGGCGGCTCGTCGCGCGTCTCGCCCCAACCATATCCGCATGACCTGCCTACGGGTCCGCCGCCGCCGGCGGTCCAGCCCCGCGACGGTGGCTGGCGTGACAGCCCGCGCGATCTGTACGTCATTCCGGATAATGGCTGGCAGACGCTCGAGCAGGCGGAGGAGGCATTCGAGTATCTGCTCAAAAAATCCAACGTTGAGGCAAGCTGGACTTGGGACGTCGCAATGCGTGCGATCATCACCGACCCACTCTACAAGAGCTTGCACACGCTCGCTGAGAAGAAGGCTGTCTTCAACCGGGTGCGTGTCTGGCGTTGGGACCGTAAGCACTGCACTGCTGACTTGCTCCATCTCTGAACCGACATCATGCAGTACACCACCAATCTCAAGGCATCCCAGGCCCAGGAGCGTGCGGCCCGGATCGATCGGCTCCGGCCGCAGTTCCACAAGCTGCTCGATGGTCACCCGCAGGTCTACTCCTATTCGACCTTCCGAACGATGAGCAGCGAATTTGCCGGCAACAAAATTTGGGAGAGTGCGAAGGAGGATGAGCGAAGCGCGCTCTGGGACGAATTCGTTGGCGAGCTGAAGGCCAAAGAGGCGGTGCGTCATCGTTTGGAACTCCCGCCTGTTTCCCGCCACGCTGTGCTGACCCAAGACTTATTCACTGCAGGCTGAGCAGCGCGACTTGCGCACGCGCAATATGGCGGTCCTCAAGTCAATCTTCGACACCCTTTCGATCACGCCCCACACGCGGTGGTCGGCCTTCTCGACCTCCCTGCAGCAGCATCCAACGTTCGCGGCCGATCCGTTGCTGGCGGAGCTCGACCCGGTTGAGATCATCGACATGTACGAAGACCGGCTCGCGCTTGCCGAGAAGGAGCTCGAATTGGAGCGGGCCAAGGATCGCCTCGCGGCCAAGCGGAGCGCCCGGCACGCCCGCGAGTCGTTCAAGGCGCTGCTCGAGACGCACGTCGACGCGGGCACATTGACCTGGCGGTCAAAGTGGCGGGCCTGCCTGCCCCTTTGGCGGGAGACGACAGAGTACCGGGCGCTGCTCGGCAAGCCTGGCTCAAGCGCACTCGATCTCTTCCACGACGCCGTTGACGACCTGACGATCGCACTCGAAACCAAGGCCAAGGCGGTCGCGGCCTCGCTCGAAGCTGGCGGTTTCAAAATGGCGCTCGAGACCGAGCGGTCGGCCTTCGACGCTGCACTCGCCAAGGTCAATTATCAGGGTAACGAGAAAGACGGTGATGACCTTTGGGCGCTCGTGCGTCGCCTTCCTTACAATGCCTCTGACTTTCTTGATGAGAGGCTGATCAAGAACTCCTTGTTTCTCTTGCAGATGCACGGCCGAATTGTCGCAAAGGCTGCGGAGGAAGAGCGCCGCCGCGAACGCCACCGGCAGTACGCAATCGACGACCTGCGTTACGCCATGCGCAAGGTCGAGCCGCCCCTACCGCTCGACGCTTCTTATGACGAGGTGCGCCAGCTTTGTGCCCTGTCTTCATAGTTGCTGCTACTTCTGCTCAGACGACAATGACCGCTGCGTTACAGATCGAGAAAACGCTTGCCGACCTGAAGGAGTTCAAGGCCGTCGAGGCTGTCGCCGATCGCAAGGCCGCATGGGACAAATTCGTTCAGCGCCAGAAGGTGCGACAGTGACCTCGCAAATTTGGTTTTCTCGCTTCATCGCTGATCTCGCGCTATCTCATCAGGAGAGGCTTCGTGAGCGTGACGAGGCGCCCTCGTCATCCTCGCGCGACCATCGCTCACATGGCCGCGAGCGTGACTACTCGAGCCGTGCCAGCGGCAGCGAGCGCGAGCGTCACTCGTCGCGCGAGCTCAACTATTCGGACCGCGGCGGGAGCGGCAGCGGCCGGTCGCGGACTGCCGGCTTCGATGATAGTCGGGATCGCGACCACTCCTCACGGCGCCAGTCGAGGGATGCTGAACGCGAGCGTGATCGGCCGACCGACGAGAGGGACGCCAAGGTACGACGCCTCTCCCGCGAGGGCAGGGAACCCGCGATGGGCGCTGACGACGCCTTCCCTGAATGGGCCCCGCGTCACTGGCAGCGCGCAAAAGGCGAGTCGTCCACATCAGGGGATCTCGAGGAGGGTGAGATCTAGACGGCATGCTGTGCATGCCGCTTTCGTCGTACGCTCGTCGCCGGCTTTTCAACAGATGCGCGTCGTTGAGCGAGATGCATGCCAAGCGGCCATCACATCGTTCCGTGTCACATTCGTCGGGAGAAGTAGAAGGGCAATCAACCGTCATCGAAGAGGGTAGGAGAAAGAACGCCGTTGAGGACATAGAGCCCGCTGCTGCTGTGGACTCAGTTTGGCCTCCTGGACGGAATCTTGCCTCCTGTACCTTACTGAGGATTGCAAAAGCATAAGAAGACTGCTGTCCGGCAGCGGCTCTGGGCCAAAGCCCTAGTGGGCGACTGCGTTAGAAGTATCGAAAGGAAAATAGCGGAGAAGCAACTGGAATCGCTTCTGGCAGGCGGGTGTGGGCTGACGCGCGCGGGACGTCCACCGACCACCACCTCCTTACACGATGCCTTCCGATCTACCTTACGCAGCGGACGCCGAAGAGTCGCTCACGCGCGAGGAGCTCGACGTCCTCAAGCGGCAATATGAGAAGGAGCAAGCGGCTGGTCATGTTTCCGTCCAGACACGCTTCAACTTTGCTTGGGGACTCGTCAAGAGCGGCAACAAGGACCTTCAGATGGAGGGCGTCACTCTCCTCCAAGGTACGTGACCTGGCCTTTCCCCGCCCTTGCTTTGAATCTGGTGAAGCCATCTTCGTACACTCGAGGCTAACACCATCAAATTCTCCCGTTGCCCTCACCGAAAATCCGTCCTCGCTCTGTCGAGCAGAGATTTACGCGGCCGAGCCCCTTCGCCGGCGTGAGTGCCTCTACTACCTTGCCCTCGGCTACTATAAGCTCGGCAACTGGGACCATGCCAGGCGATTTAACAGTGCGTCCACACTCTTCCTCATTGCTCCTCCCTTCCGTTCGCTTGAAAGCCTGGCGCTTGATCACGCGGGATGTGGGCTGCTCTCCTCTGCCTCCCTTGTCGCAAGAACTGCGGACGAGCAAGCGAGCCTCACCTGCCTTCACAGCTCGAGCGCGGCGACGCCGGCTTACTGACGTATGCTTGCTGTTTTTGTCCAGACCTCCTGCTGAGCAAGGAGCCGACCAACCTTCAAGCCCAGTCGCTCAATCAGCTGATTGACGATGGCCTCCGCAAAGGTGAGCTCCGTTCCGACTGCTCGGCGGTCCGGCCCTATAGTCAGGAGGCAAGCAACGAGGCGTTATGACTGACTCGCTCCCTTATTCCAAACCTGCGTGCATTGCAGAGGCCTATCAGGGCATGGCAATCGCAGGCGGTGCCGTCGCTGTTGTCGGCGTCCTTGTTGGTGGCCTGCTCCAACTCAGTCGACGCAAGCGATAGGGGAACATCGCGCGTCACCAGCCCACGAACGCCAGCTGATACACAGACGACCCTTCGGATTGAGCCAGAGGCCGGACGCAGCCCGCCTTGGTGACATTCATTCCTCTCACTTTGATTCTCTCGGTGCCCACCCATTGTCCTCACATTCTCCTCGCCGCTCGTCTCACCCTCACGACTCCTTTCCATCTTCCTCATCGACCTCCCCCGCGCGAGCTCGCGATCGCATTGATAGCTTGAGAAGATCGCCTTATGTTGTACGCTCAGACATTCGGGGCGTGTGGATCGATCGGGGACACAAGGCATCATCACAAGTCAAAAGAGGTCGGGATCATGGGAGGGCGAATGAGATTTGAGGGGACCGCGAAGAGGGGTAGCTCAACGCAATGCAGGCGCGCTTAACAGGTCCAGACGCCGTGGGCCTGTCGCTCAGACCTTTGACAACTTGAGGCGCATCTGGTAGCCCTCGCTCTCGCGGTCCTTGATGAGCGGCCGTTGGACAAGCGCCGTCCGGTGGATGTAATGCAAGGCCGGCGTCGGATTGTTGAACTCGATGCTTCGAAGCAGGACGAAGAGGAAAGCCTTGATCTCAAGGAGGGCAAAGCGATAGCCAATGCATCCGCGCGGGCCAGCCAGGAAGGTTGCCATGTGAGCCCAGGGCGCCTCGATGCTGGACGCCGTTTCCGGGATGGTCCCGTCGAGCCATCGGTCAGGTCTGCGATGACGGTTGCGTCGTTGGTGATATAAGCGCCGTGCTTCAGACGCCAGCGGAAGCGGACAAGACGCACCTGAACTTGGCCGCATCCTGCCCCCATATTTCTTCCGCGCGATTCATATTGAGGATGCCGACAAAGACCGTCTCGCCGGCGGCGACGGTGATCTCCTTAAGTTCCTTGCCGTCTCGACTGACGATGGGCTCGCTGAGCGGGATGACGTCGTCGACAGCCGCCTCTCGGACAGTATTGGAGACTGGGGCGAGGACGCGCAGGCTCTCGCGGACGACAGCATCAAGGAAAGGTAGCCCGTGAAGGAGGTCCATGTCGGGCTCGGTCTCAGGAACAGCGAGCAGCTCGGCTCGAAGTCGGTCCTGGATCTCTGGGTTCTCAGCGAGGAGGTGTAGGGTCCACGTCAGGGCGGTCGAAGATGTCTCGTAGCCGGCGAGCCTGCAGTTGGGACAGAGGTCAGCGACAGTACAGCCGGCAGAATCGCAAGGAAGTCGCACATGAACGTCGTCACTTGGGCGAGGACTTCGGCGTCCGTAAGCCGTTGCGAAGCAGCAACGTCCGACGCCATGTTTGCTCGAACTTTGTGGATCGTTTAACAAAGTGATGGTGCAGGACGTCAGCTGAATAGTCGTTCATCGGTCGTCAGCGAGGAGTGATAGACGCACTGAGCATGCTTATGACATCTCGGCCGTCGACATCCGACTTGGTGACTGCCTTCTCGCCATCGTTATCGACCTCGCGCGCAATGGACGCTTTGGCCTTCTGGATGATGCCGCCTCCAACGCGGTTCATCACCCGTAAGCTGGCGTCGACCGTTCGCTTGCGCTCGGTCGGGACATATGCAAATGGAAACGGAACAAAGCTCGAGAGGATGCCAAAGAAGGTGATTTGCGTCGTCGCCTTGAACATCTCCTTGAAAGCGTTGGCGAGCTCATTCTCCTGCTGATCGGCCTCCTGCTGGAGTGCGCCGAAGTCGTAATTGAACCCTACTCACAAGGAAAGCTATAAGTTATGAAGTTGACGTGGGCATGGGGTAATTATAACGGACCCGCCAGGCCGATGACATCAAGCGTCGCTCGACCGAGGAAGGCCATGACATCGATCAGCCCGTCACCTTTTGGCGCGCAGGCTTGGGCCGCCTTGACCTTCTCAGGCTCGGCAGCATCGATGAGATCGTCGTCTTCGGCGCCGGATGCTAGTTCGCTTGCGCGAGCGAGGAAGACTGCCCGCAGCTCCTCGGCCTTAGCAAGGAAGATAGGCACGAGCGGCTTGATCGAAAGGGCCGAGAAAGCGGGGCTGATGATCCTTCGTTGGCGCTTGTGAATGTCACCTGTGTCCCATATGAAGGCAAAATGAGTAAAGAGTATATTCAGGTTTTAATTTTCAGGCTCGCCTCGCGTCATAGCGAGTGGGATTGGTGACAAGGCGGAACGAACCTTCGGTGACGAGCAGGCCGTCGCCCAGCATTTTAGCGAGCTGCGAGCGCACGAGCGGCGGCTTGGGGTAGCGATATGCATTGGCACTTGACATGATGCTGGTGAACAATTTTGAACACAGTCAGGAGTATTGGATGGTCAGCGGTTCGTGTGCCTCGCTTGCTGTCGTCGCGAAGCAAGGGCCGGCCGGGTACGCACTGGTTGAAGAAACGCGGGTCTGTCGAGTAGATGCGCGATTCGCCTCCAAAAGCCGTGTAACGGAAGGTCCTGCCAAAAGCTTTACTCTGCTCATCGTGCCAGACTCCCGGTTCAGCAGCGATAATGGAGGGCAAGTTACCCGTGAGCCAGTGATCAGGCCTTGGGCCTGCGGCGGGCGGCAATGCACAGAGAAAGCTCAAGACGAAGGTCAGCAATAAGATCACGAAAGATCCTCGTTCTCTCTTCGCCTCAAAGCCTGCCTCATCTGACGGGACGTTCGCGAGTGAAGAGCGTTGGGAGCCGCCCCAAGGTTGAGGTGGCATGTCAACTCGCAAGATCTGAACCCTCGACATCCTTGTGCCGTGTCCCTGCTGGCCCTTGCTTCTGCCTTACAAATGGGTTTGACTGTCCGATAAACGGATTTAACTAACCGTTGATCTCCCACGAGGGTGAAAGCCAGGTCTTGACTTTGAGCCGGAAGAGAATGGCCAGGCCGAGAACGAGCAACACGACGCCGGCGAAAGCAAGCCGAGGGTGGTCGACGAGCTCGCCGATGACAAAGACGATGGCCCTCTCACTTTCGCGCTCCAGAGCGCTAATAATGGCCTGCATGATCGAGGTAAATCTGTCGCAGGATTAAGGAATAGGAAGGGCTGGTTGCCGATGTCAAGCGATGAAGGGTGTCGTTAGAGAGTAAGCGAGGCGGCCTCCGGGCTCGCAGATGGCCGGAGAGATGCGCAGCAGGCCATAGCCAATGGCCGGTCCGCCAGACCAAGGCACCTCAACGCGGCGCGCCAAGAACTACATGCATCGACGGCAATCGGGCAGAGATGACGAAAGCTAGAAGGAGGGCCTATGATTCGTTCTTACGGACTTGCTACAAAAAGAATGCCCACAACCGACCCCTTCTTGTCTTGTCGGAGCCGGGGTTGCCGGCGAAGCGTAAAGCGTCGATCGCCCGGCGTTTTGATGTTTTGAGGACGACGACTACTGGTGGCCTCCTGACTGCTGCTAGGTAAGGTTGGGTTAGATGAAGCTGGGTGACGGGAGTTAACGCGGGTGAGTCTTATCAAACAAACGCCTCCGCCCCCCTTCTCTATCCTCCCCTTCCCTTCCTGCGTCACTGATGGTCCTGCACAATTTATGTGTCGCCCCCTCGTGTCGCAGTCTCATTAACCAAGCCAAGAAGACCGTGTAAAAAGAACGAATACATGAGGCATCTCTCTCGCGTGCGGTGAGCGACCGGCGGCGCGGCACCTCTGGTACAAGCAAATCGACAGAAGCGACGATGCGGCAGGATGAACGATGACGAGCAGCGTGCTAGAACTTTTCAGCCTTCCAAAGGTCGTCTCCGAGGTAGTGAGCGAGCTCGATGCCGACGCCCTTGCTGCACAGAAGGGACGGGGTAACAAAGCGTGAGGAGTGGCAGAGCGGTCAGTCTCCGTCGTTCGTGATTGCGTGACCTCCCCCCTTGTCCGCCCGCAAAATGCTTCTGGATCGGCTTTCAGCCATCGCCTATCAACGGTCGCACCCGACACGCGACCGAGAAGTCCAAGAAAAACGCGAGAGAAGGACTCGAGTCGGACGCACTTGACCTTCTTGATCTCCTCGGTGCCCATCTCGAGGGTACCCATGCCAACCGGCGCCTGCTTGCCCTCTGCAAAGATGGCGACCGGCGTGCCCTTTTCAAGGGCGAGCGACGCGGGCGGAAGCGAGCCGCCGGGCGACGTCAGACCAGGGCACATCATGTTGGCGCCCTATCGACCGAGATCGTAAGAGTCGTCGAGGGCGCAAGTTGCAAACGAAGGGGTGAAACGAGAGAGCAAGGAAGGGAGGGGGGGGGGGGGAAGAGATAGACCAGTGTCAGAGGCGGAGATCCTCTTTCTCGAGCAGCCGACTGGTTCGAGCCCGACCCAAAAATGCGCGAGTGGCATCCTTGATCTAACTAGCAGCACTCACGGCTAACAGGAAACGGATCGCGCCCCGGTCGATCTTGACGTGCGGCAGCATTTCCGGATAGCGCTGGAGTAGCCGGAGCGTCGGGAAGTAGGCCTCATCAAAGTGCTGGAAGAAGAGGGGCTCGCCGTTAAGAGCGTAGATTGAGCAGCGGTTGTGGCTGGAGGAGCGTGTGTCAGAGAGAACGGGCAGGGTCAGTAGAGCTTCATTGCGAAGTAGGTGAGGACCGTTGACGCAGGCCGGGCTGTCGCTGCTTGCTGCTGCCGCCGAACGAGACTGCCCAGCAGCGACAGCAGGTTGGCCGATCTCCCGACAGGCAGCAGGTTTGAGCTCTGGCCGCCATCGCGTCGAGACACCGAGGACGGGCAGCTCGCGAAGAGGGAGGAGGCGACGGACCACTTGATGAGCGTCAGGCCCTCCTTCTTTGGCCAGATCTGGTCGAGCAAACTGCCCTCCTCGGTGCCCTCTCCCTCGGCGAGCAGCGGCATCTGCTCGAGGATCTTGGTTCTGATCTGACGCTGGACCGACGACTTGATTGACGTCTGGCCCGAAATGTCCTCCTTCGGCTTGAATCTAAGGGCGAAGGAAGACGGGCGGCGCAGGTCAGCACTTGCTGCGAGGCCGGACAGCGCTCGGCTCAATCCTGCCCAGAGGCAGGCGCTGCTCGACCACTCGACGCAAGACAGAGATCATCTGCGCACGTACTTCGTAAACATGGCAGGCTAGGAGCTGTAGCTGGTCTCAGGAGTTGTTGTTGGCCGGTCAGCCGCTCGAGCTTTTCGAAGGTCAGAGGTCGCCTGCGCGCCCTTGCCGCGCGCCCGGACGAGGAGGGATAGAGCCTCGCGGCCTCGACCTGATCCCGAGCCCTCAACCGCTCCCCCCCTTCAAACCAATTTATTGCCCGCCATGGGACGTCTTGCAGAGGTTCAGCGCAAGGTGCTCGAGGTGCGTGTCTACTCTTGAAAGTGTCCGGCTGGCTGAGCTATGTGTTGCAATGCTGACCGACGTCCTTTGCCTCTCGCTCCTGCTCTCGTCGGCCGGCCGCCAGCAAATGATGGGTGCCGAGTCGATGGGTATTGTGACCGTCCAGCTGTCGATGACGGACGAGAAAGTCTGCAAGAACTATCTCTGCGGGACTTGCCCGCACGTCGTCTTCCAGAACACGGTTTGTCCCCATTCTGCTGACGGTTGGACTATAACGAGCTCAGCCCGAGGTCATCGACGAAGGGGGAGCTCCCCTTTGTCCACTCTCTAACGCGGTCGTCGGGCCGCCTCCGTCCTTCTATGTTGTTCCATCTGGAGTGCCTGCTGACAATCTCGTCTCGACGTCAACTCTGGCAGAAAATGGACCTCGGCCCCTGCCCGCGGGCGCACCAGGAGAAGCATCAGATCGAGTTTCAGATGCTTAAGCTTGCCGAGCCCAACTCACCCGTCGTCTCGCGTATCGAGCAGGAGTGGCATGCCAACCTGTTTGGATTCGTTGATGACTGCGACCGTCGGATCGCGGCCGCCCACCGAAGACTCGAGAAGACTCCCGAGGAGAATGCAAAGACGACGGCGCTCGTACGTTCCCTTACCTCTCCGTCAAACTCGCGAGCCATTCGTCTGTCTCTGGGCGACGAATGCTCCTTTGCCCTTTTCGCTCTTACTACGTCTAAGATGCTAGTGCGAAAGATCCTGCGGCTGATCTGACCAATTGGATCCATACAGATGCGCGAGATTGGCGAGATCGAGATCTCCATCCAGGACGGTACGGCCGAGATCGAGACGCTTGGTGCGTTCTTCCTGTCTTCTTTCGCATCGTCTTGTGGTGCCCAGACATGCAATCGTTGACTTTGTATCATGCGCTGCTCTCGCAGGCGAGGCCGGAAAGGTTGACGAGTCGATCCAGCGCCTGGCGGCGGTCGAGGCGCTCAAGGCCGAGAAGGCCGACAAGGAGGTCCGTCCCTAAGCCTGTCTACGCAGCTTACTCATGCTTTATTTGAGCTTGGCTAACCTGGATCTACTTCGACCACAGCGAGAGCTTCACACGCTGACCGACACGTCGGGCGCGTCAGGCCACCAGAAGCTGCGCGTCTGTGAGACGTGCGGAGCGTATCTCTCAATTCTTGACTCGGACCGCCGGCTGGCCGACCATTTCGGCGGAAAGGTACGTTCCTGCAAGCTCTAGCAGCAACCTGTCCAACTCTCTCGCCCCTTGCATGTACCGGTGCTGATACGTTTCAGAACATGCCGCACAGATGCACCTCGGTTACAAAGAGCTCCGCGACCTGCTCGTAACCATCAATGAGGAGCGCCAAAAGCGGCGGGCGAACCCTCCGCCGCCGCCGTCCGCGAGCGCTTCGACCGGCTCAGCGGCGGCTACTTCGGGTCCCCCACCGCCCAGCGGACCAGCCGCTGGCGGCGGAGGCTACGGACCGCCGGGAGGATCATCGGCGGGGGCGTACGACCGCGGAGGGGACCGGTACGGGAGCAGCAGCAGCAGTCGGGGTCACGACGACCGGGACCGGCGAAGCGCCGGAGGGTACGCCCCCTCTCCCGCCGGTCGCGGCTACAGGTGCGTCGCTTCGCTTCTTCTTTTTGTTGCTCCCCGCAGTCTGGCAGCACCAGATTGCTCACGCTTCCGACCGTCTCTGCCAGCCGCGACCGGTCGAGATCGCCCCCTCGCGGTCCTCCCAGCGGCATGGGAGCGCGCTACTAAGTCCCTCGACCCGACTATCTGTATCATCAACTGCACACGGCTGTCCTAAATTCATGAAAGACCCGTGCCTAGACCCTTTTGCTTGCCGTCTGCAAGCCATTTCTGAGCGTGTGGAGGTAGCGGGTTCTGTCTGCTGGTTTCGCGCGTTCGGTGTGCGCCTGTTGTCGGCGCGAGTCGCAGGCGGTGGCTCCGGCGTACGAGCTGCTCGACCCCGTCCTCCCAAACCTGCCCCTCGACCCATTCAATCGCACCCGTCAGCATATCCTCTCAACCTAGCACAAGGCACAGCATCCGAAGCAGTCTTTGACCAATATCTCTCGCGCAAAAGCTCGCTCAACTCGCCACCACTCCTCGCCAGCCACCCTCTTCCCTACCAGCCCGCAGTTTTCCCCTCCTGCCTGCCAGCTCGCCGTCCAGCGCACCCTCGCCTACACTCTTCTCGTACCTGTTCACCTCCGATGTCCGCTCCCCGTACGAACGGCCTGTCAAGCGCAGGCAAGCGCACGCTCTCGCTCTCGATGTCGGCCGCTGAGACGCAGGCAGCTCTTTCGGCCGGCGCCCTGGGCGGCAACGGCGGCGCTGGCAGCGGGCAGGGCAAGGAGGCCGGCCTGCATCCCCTAAAGCACAGGTGCGTCAATCCTTCAAGCTCGCGTGACGCTTAGCTGCCTTTAAAGGTATGCGGAGGTCGCAGCGTTGCTGATAACCTGACCTCGTTGCTTCTGCTCGCCCACCCAACCCAACTTCCGTCTGCTCGACTCGCGTATCGACTCCTCATATGACCTCCCGAACTATCCTCCGAAACCCGGACCACGCCGGCCATAGCTGGGTCTTCTGGTTCCTGAACCGTCACGTCGGCGAGAAGATCGCTTCGCCGAGCCAGTACGAGGAGAGCATCAAGAAGGTTGGCGGCTTTGCTTCGGTGCGTTTTCTTCCTCGTCCCTAGGCTCTGACCTTCGACAGCCGGGTCGAGAGTGCACGGCCAGCTCGCTTGATCTCGTTCTCGATGTCGAGGATTTCATGGCTAATCCTTGTGCCTTCTCCACATCGCCCTCTCGGTCTGTCTTGCGCCTTCTTGATCAACCCGGCCCGCTCTCTATGCAGATTGAATCGTTCTGGACGATCTACTCGCACCTTCATTCGCCTTCAGCCCTTCCCCCCGTGACGGACATCCTCCTGTTCACGTCGCAAATCCGACGGCCTATCTGGGAAGAGGTTCCCAAGGGGGCCAAGTTCACGATCCGGCTCCGCAAAGGCCTCGCCGATAGGCTCTGGGAGGCGGCGGTCCTTGCGGCCGTCGGCGACCAGTTTGAGGAACAGGACGGCGTCGTTGGCGTTGTCCTGAGCGTGCGCGCCCAGGAGGATGTCATCAGCGTTTGGACAGAGCGGAGCTATACGGACGGCGGCGCACGGGTCAAGTGCGTTCTTTCCCTTCCGTTTGTGCAGCCGTGACGTGCCTCTGGCCGGCCTAGCAGGCCGCGCCTCATGAACCGTTCGCATGCGAGGCCGTGTCTCGATGGTTACTCGTGCGCTCCGTCAAGCATGTAAGCTGACCCTGTGCCAATCGCTGCGTCGCTCACCCTTCTCAGGGACACGATATACCGCCTGCTGAACCTGCCTCCGAGCACGACAGTCGACTACAAGCTGAATGTCGAGTACGTTCTCGCAATTTCGCGTGATGCGACTCCGATCCGTGCTCTTCCGCTGATTTCTTGCCCCTCTTCTCGCTGCTTCTGCAACAGCCTCATCCAGTCGACGGCTCGCCCAGCGTCCGACGGCCCGCTGCCTCGAGCCGACCGTCAGTCGCACCCCTCGCGAGGTGGCACGGGCGCCTCGGGCAGCGACCGGCTCGAACGCGAACACTCGCACGGCGGCCACAGCCGACACCATGGCGGGCGCGAGCGCTCAAGCAACGGCCACCGGCGCGACCAACAGCAGCCGTCAGCGCTGTCGTCATCGGCAGGCGAGCCCAACGGGGCGCCTGACGGAGGCGAGAGGCGCTAGATCCTGCCAAGAGAGAAAGTGTTCGCTCGTGGATCCCAAGGAGCTCGCAGCGGATAACCAGAAGTCGCTGTGATGGGGAGGGTCATGAGGTCGTCATTGGGCTTGTTAAGATAGGGCGGCTAGTTGAGTCAGAGGCCAAGCTGGTCCTCCACCAGCTTGCGCACGCGGCGCTCGTACTCCTGCAACCGGCCAGACGTAGGCGACGGTGAGCTTGTCACTTTGCCAAAGCCCAATCTTGGTTAAGAGGCGCGGTGGGAAAGGTGCGCACCTCGCGATCGTCACGGAACAGCTTGCAGCAGTCAATGTTGGCGCCACTCTCAACGTTAGGCTCTGCGCAGCGGAAGGGTGCAAGTGGTTAGGAGTTCGTCAGCATGACAGCGACGAGCAAACCCAGTCTACGCGATCGCGCAGCGGGAAGGGGTAAAGTGGGCGCACCGGCCAGCATCGAGATGACCGACAACAGAACCTTCTCGACACTTTGGACTGGACTCCAACGCTCGCTTGACGTCTCGTACATGTTGGGATCATCACCTGGCGCGTGAAGAATACTAATGCAGACCTGCAGGAGGAACAGCCGAAGGGCGCGCATCAGCACGGCGAATCGCAACTCGGCGTCGTAACACGAAGACGAACCTCGCCATTGGCGTAGCTGAAGCACGAGATATGATGTGGAAGGGTTCGGAGGGCAATCAGCGACAGACTGTCCGTCTAGATCCTCTTATAACGCAACCCGAGGTGGAACGCACACTGAAGCATGTCAAAAGCGGAGCGGTCGAATTTCTTAATGAGCGAAGGGCGAGATGGGATGGATGCTATCGAGAGATGCGTACCGTTAGGATGCAAGATAGGCGGGTCAAACTTCATCTTGAAAGGCGACATTGGATAATCACTTGGCTGCGGCGGCAGCGATTGTAAGACAGAAGGGCGGAGAATCAGCAAGCCGCCGCCCAGCCTCGCAATATCCTGCGGAGATTGGAACTCGAACGTACGAAAGAGAGCTTGGCAAGGAATACGCCGCCCTCAAACGGCGTCTCCTCCGGTCCTTGGATGAGCGCCTCCCATTCGAAGAAGTTGGACTGCGCCGTCGAGAGGGGGTATCGCGTCAGGCTGATAGACGAGCTGAAAGGGGCGTAATGTGGCCCGCTCCCAAGCGGATCGCAAGCCTGTCCGGTTTTGCGGTGGGTTAAAGAGGAACTGACCTCTGACGTCGGGCCTGCAGGTGAATAAGGGGTTGGGAATGGCCAACGCGAAGCGTGCAAAGAGCAGGACGAGTCAGCCCTCGCTCTCGTTCGGTGTCCAGGAGAGCCGCATAGCGGCTGATATCGAGCTGATGATCGGAAGTTCATAGTCTCCTCAAAGCTTTGAGAGGCTGACCTGCCGTAAAGAGGCCTTCTGGTGCGCCTGAAGGATTGAAAGAGCCGGACGATCCCAGGAGAGGAGCAGCAGGTCGGAGGGTGCGCGAGCGAGGCAAGCAGGTCAGTACCGACACTGAGCGAGACGTTATTGTAGAGGCCTCGAATACAGGGGACGCACCGGACGAAGTCAGCTGTTTGTATCTGAGGCCAGAGCCAGGCAGGCAAGAGCCAAGACGAGCAACGAGCAAGAGCGGCGAGCGGGGGTGGTTCGGCACAGTCGATCGATCTCGTCAGCCGTCATTCGGCTTCGAGACCGCCTAACAAGAGCTTGCAGCTCCCTCGCTTTGGACGTACTCAGTCATTAACCGACGAACGGCGGTAGAAGAAGTCGCTTTAAGCGACATGATGTTGGAGCTTACGGGCTGCTGCAGAGATGGTGCAGGGAAGGAGATGACTGAGGTCGAGCGAGAGAGCTCGAGCACTCCGCTCGAGCACGCACTTGGCCACCACCGCGCGCAGCTGGCCCGATGACCTCGATCTCGCTACTGACGGAAGCCATGATTCTCAAGCGGTGACAGGCAAAGATGGGATCACGCTGGTGTGCCTGATCGACGCGCAGGCAGCTGGGCAGCTAGGCTCCCAGAGGGAGACTCTCGCTGCGGCGTCGAGCGGCTAGCTAGCGAGCGTCGCGTCGAAAGCGGGGGAAAGCAACCTGGGAAGACGTCTCCGCTGAGCGTCGCAGCAAGCGACCGACTTCCACACTGGCAGCTGCTTCTCAGCTCTCAGCTCGATCTCGGAACCCTCGTCGACATTCTCAGCTCTCCTCGGATCCCCAGCTCGCTCCAAGATTCCGAACTCGAGCGACCGGCCCCGACAACTAGCCAGGCATGCAGGCTGCTCGGCTTGACTTCGCGCTCCCTCGGACTCTCGGCTCGGTGCGACACGATAACGCCTCTCTCCTCTCTGACTCGCAGCTCAGCAAGGCTGTGAGAGACGACGTGACGAGGGTCAGCTGGCCTGGGCCAGAAGGGGGCTGCAAGTCGAAGTCTCTGACCGAGAAACGCCTCGTTTCTCGCTACGGCCGAGTGGCCGAAGCGATGATGCTGATGCTGCCTTCTCGGTTGTCAGCAGCAGGGCCCGCTGCTTTGCCCCTGACGCATCCGGCCTGGACCGGTTGTGATTTCGCCGTGATGATTCGGAAATAGCAGCAAGGGAGGCAGTGCACCTCCTTGCCGGGAACCGCGACGGCGCGCGCGCGCGCTTGCAGGCCTATCCCCTCGTTTGCGATCGCCCCGCGCGCGCGCGCGAGAGAGAGGCAGTGCAAGAGTGGCCCTCGGAACCCGCTCCCCGCCAGCGCCCTCTGCTGGCTCGACACATCTGCTCGTCCGGTAAGCGCCCCTAGCCGGACATTTGCGGGCTGATCTCTGACTGATGGGCGCCTGCTCCAAGGGATTTCCGAGCAGAGGGAGCAAGGTTGGAGGAGCAGCAGACTGGTCGGCACCGAGCCCTGCTGTGCACAGCATGATCGAGCTCGAGGGTCCAGTCGAGCGGGACCGGAGCTGTCCTCCCTCCCCCCTCTCTGCAGGCGTGTTGACGACCGAGTATTTCTGCAGCCGCTTTCTCAACAGGGTCCAGACGCCTTCGTCGTTCTGGCCCGAGCTCGTCGGGGCACAGCAGCCTGCGGGCAAACGGGCCGACCAGGGCGAGGGCTGGCTGAAGTGGTCCCTCCGCCAAGGCGCTGACCGGCGGGTCTCAGCCACCAAGCCACGCTGCTGTGCTGATGGCCCGGGCGCCTCTGACCGTGCAAGGGGCGAGGCCGTCCCGCCCGACCGAACAGGTGCCGACCAAACTCGCTCTCGGTTCGGCCCTATCGACCGCAAGAGGGGACGCAGGTCAGGCGGCGCGCCCGCGGCGAGGTGCTCTCTGCACGTCCCCTAGTGCACGCTTCCGCGGACCCTTCTGCCGGGCCATCGGTGCGTGCCCAGGGGCGACGTCCTATATCAGGTCGCTGGTTGGACCCCGTAGGCTCACTTTCTTCCCCACCACCGCCTCCCCCGCCTTCCGCCCGCCCTCCCACCGCCTCCTCCCAAGCCCAACCAAGGCTTCCCGACCCCCCTCAATCTCGTCGTACGCTCCGGAGGCCCACCTACCTCCCTCCCTCGCCAAGACCATGTCGGACCCCACCTACCACCTCCGCAAGGTCGAGACGGACAACACGTCCTTCATGAAGGGCTCGGCTCCGCCGCCCAAACGCGCCTACACCAAGAGCTCGGTTGCCAACTCGCACGCTCGTGTTCTCGCCGAGATTCAGTCGGACGCCCCTGATGCGCCAAAGTCGATTGAGAACTTCCGGACTTGTGCGTTCTCTCTTCTGCCCAGACCTGTCCTCTGATGATTTGCTGACCCTGCCGCTATATCATGCAGACTTTATCGGAATCTGCCTGTGCATGGGTGCTGTCGCCTACGGCTACGACACTGGCTTCTTCGGTGGAACTCTCGCCCTGCAGTCCTTCCAGAGTGCCTTCGGCATCACCAAGGCGACCAAGCCTACCATCTCGGCCAACCTTGTCTCGCTCTTCCAGGGCGGCTCCTTCTTCGGTGCCCTCTTCCAGCTGCCCATGACCGAGTCCAAGATGTTCGGTCGCAAGTGGTCGATCGTCGTCTCCAACGTTATCTTCATCGCCTCGTCCTTCCTTCAAGTCTTTGCCGTGAGTTGCCTCTCGGCGCAGAGCCTTCTGAGGTCCAGCTAGCTGACGGCGTCACCGTCGTCCCACTTGCAGAACGGCTCCGTCGGTCTCTTCATGGCCGGTCGCTTCCTCGGTGGTCTTGCCATCGGTATCTCGTCGCTCGCCATCCCCGTCTACCTCTCTGAGTTTGCTCCCGCTCGGATCCGCGGACGTCTCGTCGGCATGTACGACATGGGCATCCAGGTCGGCACCCTCGCCGGCTTCTGGATCAACTACGGTGTTGCCGCCACCCTCCCCGCCAACAAGTTTCAGTGGCAGTTCCCCGTCGCCGTCCAGCTGTTCCCGGCCGCCCTCCTCGCCGTCGGCATGCTTTTCGTCCCCGAGACGCCTCGTTTCCTCATGGCCAAGGGCAACTACGAGCAGGCTGAGAAGAACCTCTGCCTCATCCGCGGCCTCCCGGTCGACCACGAGTACATGCAGTGGGAGCTCCGGCAGAACCGCGAGGCTGCCGAGGCCGAGAACCTCGTCCGCGGCGACACCGGCTACTGGACCCTCACCAAGGAGCTCTTCAAGGCTAAGGGTCACCGCACCCGGCTCGGACTCGGCCTCGCTCTCCTCTTCTTCAAGACCTTCTCGGGCGTCCAGGCCGTCAACTACTACTCGCCCATCATCTTCGAGCAGCTCGGCTTCTCTGGCACCAAGAACTCGCTCTTTGCCACCGGCATCTACGGTACCGTCAAGTTTGTCGCCACCATCATCTTCTCGTTCTTCGTCGTCGACCGCATCGGCCGTCGTCGCCCCCTCATGTTCAACTCGATCTTCGGCGGTCTCTGCCTCATCTTCCTCGGCGGCTACCTGACCGGCACCGGACCCAAGGCTGAGGGCGCGACCCGCACCGCCGGCGACTACATTGCCATCATCGCCATCTTCGCCTACGCCGCCGCCTACTGCTTCGGTTACAACTCGGTCCCGCTCACGCTCATCTCGGAGATCTTCACGATGCGCTTCAAGCTTCTCAGCATGTCGTTCTGCCTCGCCTGGCAGTGGCTCTGCACCTTCTCGATCGTCCGCATCATGCCCGTCGCTCTCCGGACCATCACCACCCGGACCTACTTCATTTTCGGCGTCATCTTCCTCTCGTCGACCATCTTCGTCTACTTCTTCATTCCTGAGACCAAGGTGCGTCTTTACCCCCGTCGCTGCTCATCTCGATGCTCAAGCCGACGCTGACTGCTTCCTCCTTGCCTATTATTTCTAGGGTCTTCCCCTTGAGGCCATGGACAACCTGTTCGGCGGCATCGAGCGCACTGACGCTGAGGCGGCCGTCCTCGGTGTCAACGAGCTCAAGCACAAAAACGAGGGCTCGTCCGAGTTTGTCGAGCACGCCGAGCACGACTCGGGAGCGATTGCCCGCACCGGCACGCTCGCTACCATCACCGAGCGCAAGTAGAGTCTAGTTCTTCCTGCATTTCCGGTCCTCCCCGTCGCTCGCACCCCTCATACGCACCGTCTTTCTTTCTGCCCCTCGCTCCCTTGTTGGTCCGCCCTAGCCTACTTAGCCCCTTCTTTCTCCCTGTCGCGCGTCGGTGTACCCGGATTCTCCTCTCTCTTCTGTCGCCTTTGTACTCAACACTCTTGTAACCGGCCCTTCTAAAGCCAACACCCTTGCCTGCCTGCGTCGATGACGATCGATGTCCGCCTGCACTGTACCTTGGGCCGCGCGCCGTCTGTGTTACTAAGAGCCCTTGCGCGCGCTCGCCAGTTTTCTTCTCCTCCACCGCCAGTCGCTCGCGTGTTCGCGACCAACCCATCGGGATCGAGAGACTCGCGAGATTAGTCTCTTGAGGTTGCCGGCCTTTAAATTTCAAGAAACGGCGAGGGAATGTCATGAGCAGCGCATTCTACAAGGTTCGAGAAGGCTGAGGGGTCACGCTAGCGCGCAGCAAGGGGTGGTCTCGCTAGAGACACGCGGGGTACACGCCGTCGGCGTTAGAAGGTGGCGGACCGAGGAGAAGACCGGTCGACCGAACATGAAGCTGAGAACGGAGGCGAGGATTGAAGTAGACCGAGTGTCGCGGCCGAGGGATGAAGGCCTGGAAAAGGGCTTGACTACGCGGGTCGCTGGGCCAGCGCCTGCAGCGTTTCGGATGCAGGATTGCCGTAGCGGAGGGGATCGTTACCATTTGCGGACTCTCGGAGCAGGCGGTGGAGGGGGAGGTGGGCCAGAGTGACGCGAGGGCTGAACAGCGCCTTGGGGCGACCGGGATCGACGGCGGCGGAGCGGAGAAGTCGACGCTGGCGGCGGTCTGGCCAGCTCCCACCGCCAGGCATCCTCGTTCGTCAGCGCAGGGACGCGGTCGCGTGCGTCGGTCCGGTATCGATTCGCTGGCGGCTGCCAGGAAGTGCCTTCCGTGCCGGCCCGACTCGATTCTGCAGCCAGACCCTGGGTCAGATTCGGAACCCGCCGGTCGTAGTCTTCTAGCGGTCGACGTCGGGACCGGTCATCCTGCCAGCGTCCAGGCCGCTGCCAGAGATCGGGCGACCGTAGCCGATCAGCCGATCGGTCGGCTGTTTGAGAGGCAGGGAGACGAGCCAGAGTAGCACGATCATGCTCCCGTCGATCGTTGGGCGGGTCTCCCCGCGCAAGCCGGTCGATCGGTCGGACGGGCAACGGCTGCGACGGGCGTTTGGGAGGCGACTCAGCGGGCGGTGAGGGCGGAGGGGGCGAAGTTGGCGGGGGCGGGAGTGAGGGAATGGTCTTGGTTGACGCCTGGTGGTTGACCGTGTGGGCGTTTGGACGCTGGGGCAGCGGTGCGACTGGTCGGTCGGGCAAGTGGCCAGGCCAGACAGGCATACCCGCCGGCGCCTTAAAAGCAAAGCCGTACCCAACTTCGCTGCCTCGAGTGCCGTTGGCAGACTCCGGCCGGCGGGCGGCGTCCGCCCTCGTCTGCTGGAGATTAGCCCAGACACGCTTCCGCCGGTCGGCCTCAGACTCCATCGGTGGCAGCGGCCGAGGGTGACCGTCGCCGAGGTGAAAGGCCGGGAGAAGAGCCGACGAGAAGAGCTTAGTCGGAAAGACAGCCCATCGCTTTGGCTTGATTACGGGCTCGACATCGGTGTCTGAGTCGCCTGACAGCTCGATTGGGCCCTCGTAGAGCCGTTCGCCATCTGTTTCTGAGTCGCCTGACAGCTCGATTGGACCCTCGTCGAGCCGTTCGCCATCCTCGAGCTCGAGCGACGTAGAGGCGGCCGCAGTCGCAGCGTTGACGTCGAGCGTCGATCGGGCCGTCGGTACGTCCGCCGAATCTTCAAATACGAGGAGATCAGGTCCATCATCGCCGCCGAAATCGCCGTCGTCAATTCGCTCGTGTGTCAGGCGACGGCTCTTTATTGACTCGTGCAGCACCGTGCGCGGATCTGCAAGTAAAGAGCAGAGTCGATAACCTTTTAATCAGGCAAACTTCCTAGCCAGCAACGCGCGCCAACGACGCACCTTTGGACGCGATCCAGCCGTTCGGATAGCCCCAACGAGCTATGGCTTTCCAGATGAAGGCTCCAGCCACGTCGGCATCCAGCGCTGGCCTGCCGCTGACCGGCTGCTCGGCCGCGACCTCAAGGGTTGCGGCGGCGGATGTCCCATCGGACAGCAAGGCCTCCTTGAGCGCTTCGCTGAGCACGCCCGGCGCATGCGTCTCGAGCATCTCGAGCCGCCATTCGGTCTCGACAAAGACGTCCCAGAACCTGCCGCCGCCGGCGAGCGGCAGTCGGTTGTTGTCGTCATCATCGGAGTTTGAGCCAGCGAGGATCTCGGCTTCTTTGCGGAGCTTATCATGCGCTCGCCGGGCGGCAAAGATCCGGCCAGGCGAGGTCGGCAGCAGGCACGAGTCCTTGGTGTGGCCGGGCTCGCCGCAGTTGAAGCACGCCCTGCGCGAGGAGAGGAATAGGTGCAGGATACGAGCAGAATAGATCAGCGCGGTTCGCGTTTTTTAATGCAAGACGTTGTCAAAGCGCACCTAGTAGGGAGAAGTGCTTTGAGCCGAGCTCGCTTTGACTTTTTCTTAGCCGGGGTGACAGCGAGCGGGCCAGGGTCGTCGCCGACCGCACCGGCCGCGAGTGGAAGCGCGTCGTACGTTATCTTCGGCTTGCTTCGCGCTACAGCGGCCCGCCAGGTCGTCCGCGGAGCGGCCTCAGGATCAGGCGACGATGCTGGCGAGCGGTCGTTGTCGGCCTCGGGCGGACGATCGCCGAGCGAGTCAATCACCCAACCGCCGACCTCGCCCTCGATGGCTAGATCGGGTGTGGGCGATGACGCGGCCGGGCGCTTGGTGCGGTCTTCGCATCGCATATCCTCGCGCTCGAGGTAGCGGTCAACTTCGGCCCAGGACTCGCCTTCCCATCGAGCGCCCTCGCCACGGAAGCCGCCGACCGGCCGCCACGGTTGAAACGCGTCAAAAGTCTCTTGCAGGATGGCGAGGTAGTCCTCATGCTCGGCAGCCGAGGAGAAGAGGATATCAGATGAGCCGTCCGAAGCCGTTGTCGAGCCAAGGTAGTCGAGCGCCGCCGGAAGGAGAAAGAAGGACCGGCCGAGCGCGCTCCGCCACGGGACTGGACCAGGCCGCGGCTTGAGCTCCGGCAGAGTCCCGACTGACGATTTCCACCCGAATGAATCTGATTGGGTGCCTGCGTCATTCCTATCTCGAAGGTCGGGCGATAACCGGCGGCGCTTGGCCTTTCGCACGATCTCTGGGGATGATGACAACTGCGCTCCGGGCGAGGAGGACGCGCGCACGCTACGACTAGGAGAAGGCTGATTTCGGGATGACGGCGGCAGAGTTTCCTCCTGGACAACGCCTAGTTGAGCCGACACGCTCGAAATGTCTGACGAGGTCGAACTGATCGAGATCGAGCCTTGCGAAGCGTGCAGGCCGGCAGCCGAAGACGCGTCAGTTGCGAGGCCTCCAGACCCACGGGCTGTCAGCAAGGGGGAGAGCACGTACGAAAGCGAATGTGCTTGCCAGTAGTAGATGAGAGGATCGGCCGCGAGTCAGCTGCAGAAGCCGGGGCTGGATCGAGCTCCCACGTCGATGCCGCCTGCGGCCCTGTCGGCTGCTGCCACTCGGTGTCCCTCCCCCGCCGGTATTCTCCCCAGCCTGACGACGGCCCTGCTTCGCCAGTGGCCGCATTGTTCCTACTGCTGCTACTAGCCCACGCATCGTCCGCCCGCCGTCGATGATCACCGCTGCTGTCGCAGTCACTGCGAAGGTAGCTTGCACCAGTAAAGGCGCTCACGGCGACGCCTGCGTGGATAGCAGGCGCTCGAGCCGCGTCCGCTCCTCTGCAAGCGCTGTTTCGAGTTTGGACAGATTGAGCCGGTGGCGAAAGATCTCGATCTCGCCTGCTATCGGCGGGACTCCAGGCAGGGAGACCGGGTCCTCGTCGACTGCCTTCTTTTTCGTGAGGCTCGGCCGGACGAGATGGAGGACCGGGATGTCGTACTTGTAGAGCCGGCGCCATTGCTTGCGCTCGGCCGCCTCGGACGGTCCGTCGGCCTCGGTCTTGCGGATGTCGTACGTCTCGAGGTCGAACTGCTTCACCGAGGAGGTTCTACCGCTGTCTAGAGAGGAGCTAGACGCGCTGTTGGAGGCCGGTGCTCGCTGGAGAACGAGAAGCTCTTCCTTAAGGTCGGTGCAGAGGGTGCACGCCGGGCCGCCGGTGTAGAGTTTCAGACGGGGGATGACGCTGGCTGGTGGCGAAGACGACAGGAAGCGGCGGTAGAGGACGTGCGAGGGCCGCATTCGGCAAGGACGGGGTCGTCCTTGAGGGGCTGCGATGGATCGGAAGAGTGGAGGCTTGGGGTGAGGTCGACGGGAGTCTGACAGGACCTCGACCGTTCGCGTCGCGCGTGACGGCGCTGCCGCGTCGCGCAGGCTGTTGTGCGCACGTATATGTTGGTCGATGCGACCCTTAGATTGACCTTACAAGCGATCCTCAAGAGTTAGGTCGGCATTATATCGTGCTAAGGCTACATGATCTCAGATAATCCCGACTCAGTCCTTCTTGGGCGCGCCGTCCGGGATGACGACGACATTGACGAAGCCGCCGGGCCGGTCACTAGCAGCGTCGAGCGCCTCGTTGACCTTGTCAAGCGGGAACGTCTGATTCTCGAGCCACGATAGGTCGACGACGCCGGCGCCGACGAGAGCGATGAGCTCATCAATCTCGGCGTTGGTGAACCAGACCGAGCCGACGAGCGCGACGTCGCGCATGAAGAACTCGTAGTAGGGCTGTTTGATGTCGCCTTGAGCGCCACCGGCGACGAGGACGGCCCGACCGCCAACCTTGACGGCCGAACGGACGAGCGTCTCGGTCGTGCTCGCTGCGCCGCCGACGCCGAGGCAGTCGATGTAGGCGTCGACGCCGAGACCGGCCGTCTGCTCCTTGACCCACTTGGCCGCGTCGTCGTCGGTGTTCCCCTCGGTCGAGCGGAAGACGGCGACACGCTCGGTGCCTTTCGGTGAGAGCGCCTCGACATCTTCGAGTCGCTCGGGGTTGCGGCCGATGCCGAGGACCTTGGTCGCTCCGAGGCCAAGGGCGATGGCGACGGCCGAGACACCGAGCGTGCCGGTGACACCATTGATGAGGACGGTCGATCCAGGCTGGACGCCAGCCTTCTTGAGAGCGGCATAAGACGTGCCGGCGTAGCCGAGCCGAGCGGCCGAGTGAAGATCAAACGAGTCGGGTAGGAGGGCGATTTTGCTGTCCGGCGAGACGACGTATTGCGACAAGCCGCCGTAGGGGTGCATGTTGAGCAGATCCCGGCCTTGCTCGTACATAGCAAAGTAACCGCGCAGACAGCCTGTTGGGTAACAAGGCGGTCAGCGTGTGCTCCAAGGTTGGTCCGCCAGACTGCAGGAAATAGAACGCACCGGAAGGGCAGAGGTCGGCCCGGCCGCTACGGCAGTGGTGGCATGTCTCACAAGTCAGGAGCGGGTTGACGTATACCCGCTGGCCAGCCTTCAGGTTGAGGACCTGATCGCCGACAGCCTCGATCACGCCCGACACGTCGAGACCGACAATGGCAGGGAGGTTTTGAAGGGGCAAACCCTGCCCATCAGTGAAGACATTTTTGGTGTTGGGAACCTGGAGCCGCGGCGATACAAGGTTCGTCAGCGTAGTGAAGCATCCGGACCAGGGTTGGAGAGCGGCTGGGCCGACGCACGAAGCTGCAGGCGGCAACGCGGACGAGGACGTCCTTTGGTCCGGGTTTGGGTTTGTCGGCGGTGCCGACCTCGAGCGGCTTGTCGGTGGCGACGAGGCGAGCAACCTGGATTTGGGCAGACATGAGGGAGGGTGCGAGTGTGGGAGTTGGGAGGATGGCGAGGATAAAGAAGGGAGGTTGATGAGGGGAAAAGAACGATGCCTGAACAAGCCCTCAGCTGGGCCTTAAGAGGTGCAACCAGTGCCTCCTTTGCTCGATTGCGAGATCTTTCAGCTCGATGGGTGGAGCCGGCGGCCCGCTTCCTTGGTTCGCGGTGTCATAAGTCGCTTGAGACGAAACGGCACCAGGAGGCCGAGCCAGCCAGATGGAAGCAGGAGCGTCAGCGGGGGGCCGCCCTCAGCCGGGTGGCGGACCGCATCCTGGCTTGGCCGAGCCTTTCGACTCTGCGCTCTGCTGGTGGCGCGCGCCAGCGAGCCCAGCGGGCAAGATGAATGCAAGGCGCCGTCGTACAGCAGTTTGTTAGTCGAGCGATGGTTGATGTTGATGGTCAAGCGAAGAGGAGACTGGTCAGCTCCTTCTCCCGCTCGTCAGCTCACCGCCTCGGCCGTCCTCTGTCTTTGAAAGGAACTCGGCATGCTGATTCTCCTCTTGCGGGCTTGCTGGGCGTCAAGGCCGAGGCTCGGGATTGACCCCGTCGGATGCGATCGCCGCAGAAGGATGGCCGAGCCTCGACGACGACTCCGCCCGATCCATCGGCGGCGGCGGCCCACAACCTCTTGCCTCCCTGCGTTTGCCGTCCGGCGACTCGAGCCCTCGAAGAGCTGAGACGAACGCAGAAGGCAGAAAGCTCTTCTTCCTCCCGACCTGCAATATCAAAGGGACCTCGCGTATGCACCTAGGCCGACACTTCATCCCCTCGCTCAGTCCTCGCCTCAGTCATCGACCCCTGACGCTTCGACGCCCGCTTGTGAACTCATCCTTTATCGCGCCCGGAGCCGACAGCCTACGCCGGGCGTCATTGCCCATCCTCGACACCAAGCTCAACCGCAGCAGGCGAGCGTTCGCCAGCACCTTGATCCTGATGGCACCCAAGAAGTCTTCAGCCTCGCCTAAGAAGGTTTCTGGCGTAAGCAAGACGAAGGGCGGTCGGCCGATCCCGCCGCGCAGCAAGGCAGCGACGGCGCTCGCAGAGCGCAAGATGAAGCAGCTCGGTGGTCCGGCCAAGACGACGCCTTACCCGTCCTTCTCAAGTCCGACCGAGGCCGAGTGCGAAGCGGTCGTGCAGGCTCTCGAGAAAGAGCACGGCAAGCCGCCCCAGCGAGGTCAGTACCGGTTTGAGGACGACGAAGAGGGCGCCGAACCGACCGACCGAGGGATCGCAGACGGCGTGCTTGACGCCGTCATTCGGTGCATCCTCACACTCAACACCAATGCCAGAGTAGGACCTTCCGCTCCTGTTGTGCTCCAAAGTGCATTGGCTGATCGCCCACTTCTCTTTGACAGAATTACCGCGTCAACAAGCGCGCCCTTGACGACAGGTTCGGCTATTCCGACTACGAGGCAATCCAAAAAGCGCGGCTCGAAGACATCGTTGACGCGCTTAGGAAGGGCGGCCTGGCCAACGTCAAAGGCAAGGTGAGACCACGATCACAGCAAGAGCCTGAGCCGTTGCTGGACAGAAGGCTGATAGTCCTGGGTCTATCTCACCCGCCGCGACCAAGACAATCAAGACGTTATTGGACGATCTCGCAAGCAGAATCGAGGGCCTGCCGATCAGCCTTAAAGACAGTCTCGAATACCTGCACGATCTTGACGACGACGAGGCTATGCTCGAGCTTCTGAGCTTGCACGGGGTCGGAGCCAAAACGGCCGGGGCCATTACGTCGTACGCGCTTGGCCGGGATGTCTTTGCCGTCGACACGTGCGTCACTGTCATCAGGATGCCCCCTCCACTTGCCAACTGACAGGATCTGTCTCATTCGCAGTCATATCTTCAGAATCACCAAAGCCTTGGGCTGGATACCCGCTGAAGCCACACGTGAAACGGCTCACAGTCATTTGAACGCGCGAATACCGGGACGGCTTCAGTACGATGTTCGTTCATCCTTCGTTCCTTCCACTTCCTGTGCTCCAGGCTCACTCCTCCATCGGCTCAAACGCGATAGCTTCACTTGCAGTTCATCATCCACGGCCGAGCCTGCAAAGACTGCACCGCCCTCGGCGTGACGGCCGCGAATCCGGTCGCCATTTGCCCGCTCAAGCCGTTTCTTGACGGCAGACGCCCAGCCGACATTCAGGATGCCGAAGAGGAAAAGAAGGAGGGCAAGACAGCAACCAAGGCGACAAAGCGAGCTGCTTCGGACGCTGGTGCAACGGCATCGCCTAGCGCTAAGAAGGGTCGGAAGAAGAAGGTGTGATGCTGATGTCCTCAGAGGCAGCGCCACTGAGTCAAGGAAAAGGGGGCCCACTTCGGCTTCCGCCAGCACAGTCTCGATAATTAAGTGTCAGGATAATGGTGCCAGCCGGCGGTACAACTACAGACAGCCTGCTTGCTTCAGGTTGTAATCGGAAGCCCGCCGCTCTCCGGCATCGGCAAGGCCGCGAGCGTCGTCTGCAGCTTACGGAGCGACGTGACGAGCGACTTGACTTTGGCCGGCAGCGGTTCGACTGTAACGCGCGCATATGTATGACCAAGTCTGGATCAGCGACGTACTCCTACTCCTGAACGAGTCGTACATGTGGATTGAAACGGCAAAGACGTACGTGCATGAGCCTCGACAGTTGATTCAACAAACGATAGGTCGGCCGAAAGCGCTTCGACCTGTGCGAGTCTCTTTGACGTGACGGCTTGGGCCTTGACCAACTTGGCTCTCAAAAAGCGTTTCTGCAGCAACGAGCGACGAAGAGCGAGTCGTTCAGCTTTGCGTTGTAACGACCAACGAAAGATGGCTGTCTGAGATTGGTCGCACCTGCTCAACTCGCGAGCGGAGCGACTCAATGGACGCGTCGAGCGAGCGCTCGCCGCCGGGCAGTGAGGCGACGTATTGGCCGCGCAGGAAATCAAGCCCCTCGTGATCAGGCTGCAGTTAGATCAATGACCAGGGTGGAAAGTTAGGTTATCGGTCCTCAAACGCGGCCCGAGAAGCGAGGCGCAGGCGCACCAGGACAATGCTCGAGCCAGCCTCGCCGACGGTGAAGGCGTTTCGGAACGTCCAACTTGTCAAGAGATCCATCGCGCTATCCATCTGATTCGTCAGGAGTGTCTCGGCTGAATGTAGGCCGGTGTGCATCTCGTCCTCGAGCTGGGCCTCGGACACCTCCGACCCAGCCGGCACCGTCAGCCGAGCCGAGAGGTAGCGCTCGAGCGCGTCGAGCGACGTGAAGATCTCTGCGTTGGCCGCCTCGTGCTGCATGATATTATGGGGGTCTCAGCCATCCGGACACTCGGGCATCTACCTAGGGAAGGGAGCACCTATGGTACGCACAATGTCAAAGAGGAGCTTCCGGGGCGGATGGCGCATCAGCTGCGTAACGACGGCGAGCTGCTGGTCCTGCGTGAGCGGCGGGAGGGAGCCGAGCTCGGGAGGGCTGTAGGCCGGCGTGCACGTCGATGAGGATGCAACTGCATTCGGAGAGGACGACATCCGCAAGCACTCGCCAAAGGGCTGTTCTGAGGACGGCAAAAGGGGGGAGAGAGTCGGTGTTGGTCGACAGGCGCCAGTTGACGCGACGCGAAGCGAGTCGACGTCGTCGCGCCTGATCTTGTCACTGCCGTCGACCTTGGCTTTCGCTCGCTGCTCTTCAGTCCGCTCTGGCCGTCCTGGCTCGACGTAGGCGACAGTTCTGAATCGCCCGCTCGCATCCTTTGTTGCCAGGTCGCTGTTTCGGCGAGACCAAGCTCATGACTACTGGGCATCGCAGCCGTCACTGCCTGCCGCCCCGTGCAAGGTTCGGCTGACGACATGGGTGGCGGGCTCTCGTCCCGACCGATGCCTCGCCAGTGCTGCTTATTGCTTTTTCAAGTCGTCCAGGCACGGCCATCAATCGTGCCTAAGAGATAAGTTCTCGTCGGTTGTTCGTCCTCGAGCCTTAACGCCGCAGCCTTCGTCGAGCCCGCGCGTGCGAGTGGGCTCACTCTTAACGAGCTGCCTCCTGCGAGCGACCACCACTCCTCTGACGCCCGTCATCTGGGCCTGACGGGCCGCTGACCTACAGGCTGACGACCTGGACTGTTCTTGGCCATCTGCTGGGTAAACTCAGCCGGGATCGAAAGGACCCATCGACCGGTTAGGCTGGGCGACGCGCGGCTGAGCGCGAGCTATTGATGCAGAGACGGTCGGCGGTTGGGAGCAGGAGATCAACCTCGAGGTGCGTCTCATCGCTGTGCTCCTTTGGTTTGCCTCCCTTCTGCTGGACTCTCCGGACTGTCATCCTGCTCGTCCCTTAGAGTACCTTCGCAACGTGATCCTGCCGCCCAGTATCCTGCCCTTCATCCTAGACCAGGCCACCCGATTGCTCAATGAGCAGGCGCCGACACTTCTTGGTCTAGCTCTCGTCTTCAAGCCTCCGAGACTTGCCCATCTGGCGCTCCAAGAGTTTGACATTGGCTTCTCAAAGGCGCCCGCCGTCGAACAGCCGCGCCTCTTCACTTACTCGCTGCCCCGCTGGACCGTGGGCAGGTGCGTGCGTGACGCCTGGGCCCAAGCGCCTCAGCAGTTGCGACTGCGCGACGACCGTTCGTACATCCGCGCGCCAACGCCACTTGCACTTGCTTCCTCTTGACTCACGCCGAATGCCACAAATAAGCGAGAGGGCGAGATGGCATGTCAAGATGAACGTGACGAGATGACTACTCCCTGGCGATGGACGCCGCCCCTCTCTTTGAAAGCACGCTCTGGGCACCTTCGTGATATTCCCTTTCTCGCACGTCCGCCAGTGGCCTTTCGAGTGCTTTTGGTGACATACCCGGTCGACCTCTGCAAGTCCGCGGTCTGCGACGATCGGAAGCGGAGCGCGCGACCTTAGTCCGTGTCGGTATGACACTTACGGGGCTTGCGCTGCTTCAAAGGCGGTTCAAAGGACGCTTTGATACAACTCCGAGCCCTTGCGTTGGCGGCGAAAGTAAAGAGAGCCTAGGGGGTGACCTTGAGCTGACCCGGCGGTCGGCTGACCCGCTAGAACCGGCCGCCTTTGCCGCTGACAAACGAGTAGGCCGGCACTGCGGTCGAGTCCTCACGTCGCCCAGCGACTGTCGACCCTGCAGCGGAAGTCTTCGGAGGACGATCGCTAGGCCCGACGATCGACGACGACGACGACGAGAGCGCGCCCGTCATTGGCGTGGGGCCCGATTCGAAGGGCGGCGGGCGGGACTGCCCAGCGACGTCGGCCGCGAGCGAGGTGTGGGCAGAGTGGAACGTGGATGTCTCACTCGGCTCCTCGAGCCGACGGGGGCCGTTACCGACACCGTTGCTGCCGTGCTGCTGGTCCACCCGCGCCGTTGACCCTGGGGGAGCCGCTGCTCGTCGTCGGCGGCCGTCGACGTCAGCATCCAGCGAAGCGACGGCTGCGAGCTGCTGTGACTGAAGGAGCCCCTCGTCGGTATCGTCGTTCAAGCCGGCGGCATAGCGGTCGTTCAATCGCGGCTCGGGATAGGCGAATGGCTGCTGAGCGGAAACGGCTCCTCCTGCTCTGGTGGGCGCTGATGTTGCTGCTGAAGGGTGCGGCAGAGGCGACGGCGTTGTCCTGTAGGGGTCGAGGTAGAGGCCGTTCGGGCCCGAGGGTTGCGGCTGCCGTCGAGAGCGATCGAAGCCGCCGTTGTCATCGAACGAATTCTGTGGACGTCCCCCCAAGATGCAAGGCCGATGGAGACCGTCAGCGAACAAAGGATAGCGACGGAAAGAGAAGGTGACGTACCGCTCGACCCGCAGCGAGCGGCACCTCCCACTCGAGACTTTCCCGACTTGCGGAGGCGACACCGGGGCCGCCGCCCAACCCTTGCTCGACCCGATCGCTCATTCCTCTCCCTCCTTTGGATGAGGAAGAGGCCGTCAGACGGTCCATCTCGACGACGTCAACCTTGCCGACGGCATCGGTTCCGCCGTGCTCGAGCATCTTGAGCCGCCGTCGACGTTCACGGAGGACGGTCGGCCGGGCAAGCTTCATCTTGTGCCAGATCCACCATCCCGAGGCAACGGTAAAAAGGAGTGTCGCTCCGACGACGCAGTAGTTGCCAATCTTGGTTTTGAGATCCGGGTTCTCCTGCTCGAGCGCGACGCCGAGGTAGACTAGAGCCGTCGAATTTCGGTCCCCGCCAGCACACGGGAGGAATGTCACAAAGGAGAGAAGATGAGGAAATTGGTCGTCAGGCGTCAGTCTTGCCCTCCTCCTCGAGAGAGAGGGGGTTCAAGAGGGGTCGAAGGATTCTGCAAAGAGACAAGTGGACGAAGGGACCAAGGGTGGGAGAAAAGAAGTTTGAGGGGGGGGGGGACGGCAGGAGATTGGGAACGGACCGGTGACGAGCTGCTTTGGGAGCGAGAAGAACGTGCCCCAGGCAAAGGACCAGAAGCCCATCCCGCACGTGCTCATGATGGCCGTCAGGAGATGACCTGTTTGCGCGCGCGTGTGGACCCGCGAGGAAAGGGGGTGGGAGGGGGTGATTGACGTTGCAAAAGGTGGGTTTGACGGAAGCAGGTAGCAGATCAAGGAGTCCTAAGGTCAGATGGCCATCTTGGTGGGATGGGCGGGCGCAAGCTCGAGATTCATTTCGAAGGAGATCTCCTATCGCTGCAAGCACAGCTGCTCGCAGAAAGGTCGGGGGGAGGGGGAGGGACAGGCTCAAACGCACCGGGCACGATCGAATAGCGCGCGGCAAGACAGAGCCAGAAGCCGCCGTCGCGGATCGTGAGCGCAAGCTTCAATCAAAAGGAAGGCAAGAATTTACCGGTCAGAGGTCGGAAGAAGTCCCCTCGGATGTCAGCACATGTTCTCCCTTGCGTAAGCCCTTTCTCGCAAGAGACACGTCGAGAAGGGAGGGCGAAAGGTAGAGGAGAGGAGAGGGTTGGGGTTTCGAAACTTTCCTGGGAAGGACAGGAATGTTTGGCGAGGGGGCGATTCACCAGCCAGGAAAGGAAGGAGCAACGAGCGAAGAATGAACGCATGAGAGAGGAAGGGAAGGAAGGGGGAGTGGAAGATCGGAGAAACACGAGAATGAGTAGACGCACACAGGCATAAGCCATGTCTTTGCGTTCGGCCTTCTCGGCGGTCCCGCGGAGGAGGTAGCGGAAGACGACAAAGTTGGCGCACTCGCCGAGAAAGGTGCCCGCGCAGACTATGGGACCGGTCCCAGACGCGAACGACCGAGAAGTCAGCTTTGTTCGGCTCGCATACGGTCGGCAATGGGATGAGTATGTAAGTCAAGACAGGGGGCCCGGAAGGGGGGGGGGGGGAGGGCAGCGTATGAGAGGGCGGAGGCGAGTAGAAAATAGAGGAGAAGAAAATAGAGGAGAAGAGAGAGAGAGGAAAGTTGGAGGGAGGAGAGTACAAGAGAGACGATGGATGGGGTGGGATGGACAGATTGCGAGCGAGGAAGAAGACGGATTGGGAAAAATGAGGGAGAAGGACGGACCAATTCCGAAGCCCGGTCCGAGACCCCAGACGATCCCGACGAGGACGGCGACGATTTCCTGATGTTTGGCGCGATTGTGAGGGAAGGAAGTGAAGGGAGGCGAGGGGGGGGGGGGCGGGCGAACACATAAACGCGGGAGAGGGAGGGGGGGAAGGGGAGAATCAGGGGGCGAAGACGCACGAAAAAGGGGGCAGTAGGAAGGAGATGCAAGGTCAGATCAGGGGTGTGTAAGGGACGAGGGGTTTCGGGAGCAGGGACAGGGGAGTGAGGTTTGGGGAAAAAGGTTCCGTGCGTAGGGGAAAGAGAGGTAGAGGTTTTGGAATGGAGGCAGGGCGAATCTAGATTCAAGGGTGAAGGATGGGGGGTCACAAAGGCGGTATGCGTGGTGTTTGGGTGTTGGAAAGAGAGAGCAGGGTGGCTCTCTCAGATGCCAGAAAGGGGCAGGAAAGGAAACCCGCGCACCTGACCAAAGAGGGGCGGGAAGGACTGGACGACCATGACTCCGATCGGGATCAGCCAGCCGGCTGGCAGACTTTTGATTTCCGAGTCGGGTACGAGAGGGAGGGAGAGAGGAGCAGAGGGGGGTGAGCACAGGGGAGCAAGGGAAGATGTAGAAGGGAGTGAGGAAGCGGAAAGGGATAAGGGGGCGTTTTGTCGGTCAGCTTCTGCCTGCTTTGGCAATCAAATAGACCGCCACCCTTTCCCCCAAAGCGAGTTGTTCGTCTCCGCCTTCGACTCTCCCTCCTCTCCTTCCCCTATCCGCTCAGGCCACAGGAGGCGAGACCCTCTCGAGCAACAAGGAAAGCACATCTGGAGCGGCGAGAGGTAGCGGGGGAGAAGGGTGGAACGAGAGACTAAGGAGGTGGAGGTCTGGATAAGGGTAAAAGGCAGGGGAGAGGACACAACGAGGGGATGAAAGGTGGTGAAGCGGGGCGGGCCGGAAGGAATAGGAGAGGGAGGGGGGGAACGGACGTACGCTTGCATCCAATCGGCCGCCGGCCGGAGCCACGTCGTGATCTGCTTGTGATAGATGTACATGAGGGTGGCGAGGGTGGCGATGAGAAGGGCGAGGAGGTAGTAGGCTGTCAAAAGGGAGCCCCCGAAGGGGAGGGGTGTGTCAGGACCTCTTGGGATCTTGGCGCGTCGGTGGGTCGGAAGGCGACGACGGCGGTCAGAAGACAAGGGGGCGGTCATGTGTGCGTGTGTGTGTGTGTGTGTGTGTGTGTGTGTGTGTATGTATGTGAGGCAGAGGGGAGACGTCAGTCTTTCCTGCCCCCTGTCCTCTCCTCCCCGAGGAAGGGTCGCGTCGAGGCAGGCGCACGTGCGATGGGCGATCGATCGAGCGAGGGGGATTAGGTGAGTCGGTGGGCGGGAGGGTGGGGAGTGCATCGTGGGTGGTTGGAACTGAGGGTGAGGGCAATCAGGAGCAGGAGGAGGAGGAGGAGAAGGAGAGTTGACGCAATTAGACGATTCGCCCACTTGCCGCTCTCCATTCTGTCTCTTGCTCGCTCTGGCCCTGTCGACCTTCGTCTTCCCCCCATCGAACGAGCCAACGTCGCTCGTCCCTTCCCCCTCCCCCCCCCTTATCCAGATACCTCCCTCCCCATCAGCTCTTGTCCCCCCGCCCATCGGCCTGCGTCTCTCCCTTTTTTCCCCGTTTCGCCGCCCGCACGCCCGCACGCCCGCCCGCCCAATCACTCCTTCAACCCACCCTTGGTCCTCTTCGCTCGTCATCCGACGGAAGGCAAGAGCCGACGAACAGTAGAGTGAGAAGGGAGAGAGAGAG
Source organism: Cystofilobasidium macerans (assembly GCA_014825765.1). Lineage (NCBI taxonomy): Eukaryota > Fungi > Basidiomycota > Tremellomycetes > Cystofilobasidiales > Cystofilobasidiaceae > Cystofilobasidium > Cystofilobasidium macerans. The sequence goes on along the minus strand of MVAP01000016.1, from coordinate 70,401 downwards.
GGGGGGGGGCGAAGCAGGGGAGGGTCCTTCAAGAACCACAGACCTCCCTCACCCGACCCCGCCGATCGGTCGGTCGGTCGGTCGGTTGGAGGTCCATGGTTCCACCTTACCCGACCTCATCTGAGCCCAGCCTAGCCCGGTCGAGAGCCTCGCCCCGTAAGAAAGGAAGCAGAAGAGGGCGGGAAGGAGGGGGGGGGGGGCTTGCTGGCCGACGGCCGACGGACGACGGACGACAGTGGCGAGACGAGACGAGCGGACGAGAGGGGCGAGCAAGGAAGCGAGCGATGGATGCTTTTCGGGAGAAGAGGAGGAAGACCGGTCGGAAGGGAAGGGAGGGAGCAAGACCAGGAGACAAGGAGGGAGGGAGGGAGGGAGGGAGGGAGGCTGGTCGGGAGGGAAGAGAGGAGTGGAGGAAGGAGGGAAGGGCTGCGGGCGCGCCCCGTCGACACGAGCCAGAAACGCAGGATGAGATCCCGACTGAAATGTATGACGGCGCCCTCCCCCCCCCCCTCCCCACACACACAAAGCAAGGGGAAGCGATTCCTGTCTCCTTGTCTCCAAACCGACTCGACTCGACGACGTTCTGGGAACGTCCGTTCGTCCGTCGGTCCGTCCGTCGTGCGTCTCTCTCGCCCAGGGAGGGGAGGGGTGAAGAAAAGGAGAGGATGGGGAGAGCGCGAACGAACGAACGAACGAACGAACCGACGAAACGAAACGAAACGAACGATGAAAAGGGGGGAGATCCTCGCGAGGGGTAAAGGTGGAGGAGTTGCATCCAAGGAAGGGAGAAGGGAGTCGTCCCATCCTCCCTCGATCACTCCCTTGCTCGCTCGCTCGCTGACTCGCGCGTTCGACCCCTGACGGACGGACGGACGGACGGACGGCGAGACGAGAGACGAGAGACGAGGCGAAGCGAGGCGAAAGGAGGCGAAAGGAGGTGAGAGCGAGGGCCGAAGCGAGACGAAAGGAGATGAGAGCGAGGGCCGAACCGAGGTGCCGGACGGGCCAGACCGAGAAGAGAGGGGTGGGGGGGGGGGGGGGGGACACAGAGAGAGAGAGCTTAGGTCCCGACCCCCCATCCATCTGTCTCGTCTCGTCCGTTCTCTTGGAAGGAACGGAGTGAGGCCAAGGGGAAGAGGTTTCAAGGGAGTCGTCCATCGACCATGCAGGCATGCAGGCAGGTAGGATCAACGGACGGCCTGCCGGCCTGACGGACGAGAGGCGAGGGGCGATGGGCGAGCGAGCGAGAGGGAGGCGAGAGAGAACGAGCTTGGCGGGTGGGCGGGCGGGCGAGTCAGACCAGGCCAGGCCAGGCCCCCTCTCCCTCTAGACTCCCCCGCGCGCGCGTCCTTCCGTCCGTTCGTCCGTCCGCTCGTTCGCGGGGGCAAGAAAGCAAGGAGAATGTGCAAAAGGGAAAGGGAAAGAAAGAAAGGGAGAAAGAAAGGGTCGAACGCACGGACGAGCTTCCATCGGAGCCAGGCCTGACGCGATCGGAGTCGATCCCAGCGGACGAGTCGGTTCTCGTCCTTGTCGAGCTCGGCGGCCAAGAGGAGCCGGTCGTCCTCGTCCTCCTCCTCCTCGTCGTCCTGCTCTTGTCGGGCGTTGTGTGCGCGCGAGAGGAGAGGGGTACTGCGATGGAAGAAGACCATGGGTGCTTGCTTGCTTGCTTGCTGCTGCTGCGGACTGACTGATTGATGGAGATGGAGAGACAGAGAGAGGGGGAAAGGGAAAGGCCGGCTGCGGGCGAGACGGGTGACACACCGACCGCCCTTCGGAGGCAGACGGCTCGGAGGCACAATCGACATCCATCTCGCGCTGGCTCCCCTATCCCACGGACGCGTTGATGCTTTCGAGCTCGCCTGCTTGCTGACCTTTGCCTGGATGGCCCGCGGCAAGTCCCTTGCTTGCTTGCAGGGAGGCAGGGAGGCAAGGAAGGACCCCGACGATCGACAGAGACCGAACGACAGAGCTGAGGCTTCCTCTCCATGAGCGCAGCGTGGGAGTCGAGACGAGGTAGGTAGGAGCACGCCCCTTAGCTTCCCTTTTTCTTCCGCCTAGCTAGCCTCCGCCTCCTCTCTCGCATCGCAGCTCAGCGAGTCGAGGCCGGGCAAAGGAAAACTCGTCGACCGACCCCTCCAGCACCCGCCCGGAGCCTGGCTAGACAAAGGAAAAAGGAATCCTCGGCTCTAGCTAGACTCGATCGACTTGTCGCGAGGCATACATGCAGCGCGACGACGACGCGGACCGACCGGCGAAAGCGAAAGCAAAGGCGAAGCATGGAGACATTCAAAGGGACGGGAGGAGAGCCCCAGCTGCATTCATGGTCAGACTAGGTGGGCAGGCAGGCAGGCAGGCAAAGGAGGAACGTGGACGTGAGAGAGGGATCTCTCCAAGCTAAAGGAAAAAAAAAACCACCCTCGGACCCTCTCTCCTCCCATCTTTTGGTGGTGTGTCTCGCGAGTGAGAAGATGTCGATGCATGTAAGGGTTCCGATGTCAGAGCCTGATGGGGCGGGATGGGAAAGATAAGGGGCTGGTGGCAGTGATCGCTTCCTGATCGAGCCGAGTGAAGGAGCCGAGTGGCTTGCTTGCTGCGGACCGAGCGAGATGGACTGGACTGGCCTGGCTGATGAGGTCGGAGGCAATCTCTCCTTCCCTCTCTCTCTCTGGCTCCAACCCCCACCATGTCGCTCGCTTCCCTTCTGTCGCTCCCGCACGCCGACCTCCTCACCGCCCTGTCCTACAGTCCCTCCTCGACCCACCTCGTCACCGCCTCGGCCGACCATACGCTCGCCCTCTTCCGGCGTGGGGCCAACGGCAGCAGCTGGACCAAGGTTGATCGCTGGAAGGCCCATGATGGACCGGTCGGGGGCGTCGGCTGGGCCCAGGACGAGTGGGGCGTCATGGTCGGTAGCTGGGGGTGGGATCGCAAGGTGGCCATCTGGAGAGAGGATGTCGAGGGTGCGTTTTCTTTTCGTTGTTGTTGTCGTGGTTGTTTGCTGGCCCCGTGTCTCCCTCGTCCGTCTGGGCCCCCTTTCGCTCGGCTGACCTCTTTCTCTCGGGGTCTCCTTCGTCCGCCCGCCCGCCCGCCTTCGTCTCATCCTTCATCTCTCTCGCCCGCCCGGGATCGTCCGTCCGCCCGCGCGCTCTCTCGCTCCCCTTTTTTCCAGAGAAACGCAACTCGGGTCGCCGGATGCCCCTCCTCTGGTCGACCGTCCTCCCCCCGTCCGTCGGCCTCCCTTCCTCGCTCGCCTTCCCGCCGCTCGCCCTCTCCAACAACGCTCAGGGCCTCCTCCTGGCCTGTCTGACCGACAGAGGGTACCTCGTCGTCTGGACCCCGAGCGGCGGCGGAGGAGGAGCAGGGTTGAACGACTGGTTCGAACTGGCCAGGTGCGATCTCGTCCGTGCAGCGACGACGATCAGCGGGGACGCACCCTCGTCGACGCCGGCGGCGGCGGCGGCGGGAGGTCAACTCGGCAAGATGCTCGGGGGGACAAGCAGTCACCTCCACTCCAACGCCAACGGTAACGGCAGCAGCAGCAGCAGCGGCGGCGGCGGTCGTCCCTCGCCCTCTTCGACGACGACGACGTCAGGGCTCGTCGCCCCGTCGACGATGACGGCAGGAGGAGGAGGAGCAGGCGCAGGCAAGGCCGTCAGGAGGCTGAGCTGGTGTCGCGAGGCCTGGTGGGGGCTCGTCTTTGCCTGCGCGCTGGATTCAACCGGGGCGATCCACGTGCGTCTTTCCCCCGTTTCTTTTCTCGTTCCCCCCCCCCCCCTCCAACCCCCGGTTCCTTTCTTCTGTTTCTTCTTTTCGTCGCCTTTTGTTCCGTCTCTTTCCTCTTTGCTTCGTCGTTCGGCTTAGAGGGGCGAAGGGCGAGGCTCTCGTCATCTTTCGCGTCGAGTCCTCGCCCTCCTCTCCTCTTCCCTTCCCATCCCTTCCTCCTCCGGACCCCGAAGCTACCCTCCCTTCCACCCTAATCGCTCGCTCGCTCGCCCGCATGCATCGTCCTTGGGAGTCGACGGAGACGGATGGGGGCCCCCCGGGGGGGGGGGGGGGAAGGGGGCTCGTGGAGGCGCTCCTGTTGCTCTCCTCTCTTGCTTTCCTTCCCTTCCTTCCTGGCGCCCTCACCGGCATTTCCTTGCGGGGTGGGTGGGTGATCTCGAGACGAATGGTCGCCTCCCTTTCCCTCTTCCAACCGAAGGCAGGCGGCAACCTGCCAACCCTCCCGCCCCGGGTCCTTCCCACTTCACTCCTACCTTCTCTTCGACCCCCCCTCGCTCGCCCACTCGTCTCCCTCGCTCGCCCACTCGTCTCCCTCGCTCGCGGGGCTCGTCCTTGGGAGCCGACGGACAGGGGGAAGGAGCTCGTGGAGGCGCTCTCATGTCGCCTTCATCTCTCTTTTTCCCCCTCCTTTCCTCACTGGCATCCCTTGCGGCGGGGGTGGGGTAACCTCAGGACTTTGATTCGCCGTCCGTCCTCTTCGTTGACGAAGCGGCGCTCCGGTCATCCAAAAAAAACTCCCCTCGCTCGCTCTTTCTTTTTGCCATCCCCGCTTCGACTCTCGCTGGCCTCCCTCCTGGGCGCCTTGACCGTTGGCGGTCGAGGACCTTCATGGACGCGTCCGAATGGGTCAAGACAGGAGGCTGACGCTCTGACCTTCCTCCTTCTCCTGCTTCCCTTTCTTTCGACTTCCCAATCCCTCCTTCCTTGCTCCGGCAACGACGACCACGACAACAACAACACCCCCCAACACACATATGCATCTCTACTCTGGGCGAGGTGGGAAACAGATCATGACGCTCCAGACCCCTTCGAGCCCTCCGCTCCTCCTCGTCACCCTCCCCTCTCCCTCCCCGTTCGTCACCTCGGCGGCGGGGGGCGCTCCTCCCACCGGATCGTCCTCGACGACGACCCCTTACCCCAGCAGCAGCAGCAAGAACGTCTCCTCTCCGACGACGACGGCAGCGGGTGCAGGAGGAGGAGGAGGAGCCGCCGGTCTCGCCACCCAGCTCGCGCTCGACTGGGCCCCATCCTGCGGTCGGTCGTACCACCTGATCGCGAGCGGCGATCGAGCAGGGGTCATCCGTATCTGGCGGGTCGTACCGGCCGGTCTCGAGGCGGATGAGGACGAGGAGGAGGAGGACGATAGCGACGACGACGATGACGACGACGAAGGGGGTGAGGGAGGAGGAGGAGCAGGAGGGAGGAGCAAGAGGAGGACCGCAAGGGGAGAGTGGACGGCGAGGTGTGTGGCTGAACTGGCCGATCACGGGTGCGTTCCTCTCGTCTCAATCATTTCTCTTGATCACCTCCCTTCACCCTTTCTGCCCTCAAGTCCCTTTCTCCTCTCCCCTCACTCCCCTCCCCATGCGTTTCTCCTCCCCTCGGCTTGCACTCCTCCCCTCCCCCCCGCCCCTTCGTCTCCTTTCCCTCATTCAAGCGAAGATCCTCGACCCCGACGCTAATCTCTTTCCTATCGCACCTCCCCTTCTTTCCTTCCGTGACTGCGCTGCGGATGGGGTTCCCGGGCTTTCGTAGGGCCCCCGTCACCCAGCTCCAGTGGAACGCGACCGGGACGCTCCTCTCGAGCTCGGCCGACGACGGGACGACGAGGCTCTTCAAAGGTAAGTGCTGAAGTGCACGTCGTCTTCTGCCCCCTCCCTCCCCCTCTCCTTCCCCGCTTCTTCGTTCTTCCCTCTGCTCTGCCCTCACCTCACCTCCCTTCACCTCCACTTTCCCTGCATCGGTCGCATCGCAGCGCGAGACGGCCGTTGCGGGTCGTCTTGCTTGCCTCCTTTCCTCCTATCTCTACCTCCCCTCACTCTTCTTTGGCTTCTGCCCACGAACGCGCCGGCCCTACACCCCTTGAACAACAAGAATCTATACTGATCTCCCGCGCCCTCTTCACCTTTCGTCCCCTCCTTCAAACTTCTCGTCTCGTCTCCCTTCGTTCCGCCTCTGTCATTCCCTTCGCCCACACTCCTTCCTTCTCTCACTCACCCTCGACCTCCACCCCTCCCTCGCCCTTCGGCCCCTCCGACGCCCCGCACAGCAACCTATGCGAACCGATGGGAGTGCGCCGCCGTCTTTGACGCCGAGAGCCCCCCTCCGGCGGCCGAGGACGCGGGCGAGGGTGGGGATGCCGAGATGGCATGAGAAACGGGACCATCCGACGTTGATCATCTTCTTACTTCCCGTCGGGATAAAGGAGCCCCCTACGCCTTGCGTAGGATCTTTTGCAGTTCTGGGCGTACGACCTTCAAGGCATATGGCAGACTTCCGAGTCGAACGGCTGAGCTTGAAAGACTTGGACTCACCTGCCCTAAGCTATACGGCGGTGGTGGTTGTCAACGGAAAGTTACGCGCGCGTGGGTCGAGAGTGTGCGGTCCTCGTGGTGCCGAAATTCGGCGCTCGCTGAGGAAGTGGGCTCCCTACTTCCCGGGGTGAGCGAACAGCCGGTTGCACGGAATTCCACCAGTACACGAAAGTTTAAAACAGGACAGAAGGCACACTTATTTTAGGTCAATCTGGCATCCTTTCGGTCGCCGGTTCTTTGCGAGATGGATCAAGCGAAACGCCGATTATGTCGCATGAGCGTTGAAAGGAAGAGAGACGGGCTTGTAGACGAGATGGGAGTGGAGACGGTCGACGCCATTTGATATGTGAATCGAAGAAAGGCAGATGTGGGGGTTTGACAGGAAGGAAAGGTACGAGAGGACGGGATCAGAGTATCGAGGGCGCTGAACTCCAAAGCTGGAGCTGCCAGGGCGACCGAGGACGAGTACGGACTGGTCCGAGAGGAAGGTATCTGCGAACCGGTCGACGAAGGAAGTCAGCCCACTCGATGGGCGAGGTCGAGGATCTGGGAGGAAACGCACCCCTCTTAGCGCCGCACGTTGCGCACGGTCTTCCACTGGCGCTCGCGGACGACGCGCTCGAGCTTGGTCTCGGAGCGCTTGCGGCGGGGTGGGGGCGAGGTGCAGACCTTCTCGCCTGCGTTCTCGGGGCAGATGGTTGCTCGGGCTGCTATTGACACCACTATTGGCATCATAGTAGCAGAAAAGTTCGCTGTTCGAACCAGTATTGTAGGTACAGACCGTTGATCCGGGACGGCCAAGTCCGGAGCCGTCGGAGCCCGAAAGGCTCACGGGCTGCAGCGAGGTCTTGGAGACGGGACCTGGGCACAGCGAAACCGTCAGCTCGTGCTCCTCCTTGCAATGAGAACGTCAGGGTGAAATAGCACAGGCAGGAGGATTGCGGTAAGGCACGCACACTGGTTGGTGCAGGTCTGGCCGTTGGGCCCGGGAGACGGCTCGAACCGCCGAACGTACTCGACCCCAGTAGGGCCTTGCCTGAGCTCGGCGGCGGCCGGCGAAGCGGCCGACAGGAGCAGAAGGCCGGCAAGGGTAGCCGTCTTGATGAGGAGGGCGAGCATGAAGGCCGGCGAGCAGTTGCGTGAGCGTTATGGAGGGCCGGAGGACAAGACGGGCCATGCGGAGCTGCATCCCAGACTGGTGGATGGGCACCGGGAAGGAGAGAGCTATTCTCAGCAGTCAGAAGAGTCAGCGGCCTCCGACTACTGTTCTATATTGCACGACAGCGGGCGAGTAAGGAGCCGCGGACGAGCGAGCAAGAACCTGCCCGACTTTGGTCCTGCCTCGAAAGACATGACGACGGGGAGAGCAGGCGCTCCAGTAGAGAGGGTGCAAATGTTCCCGAGTAAGCCCGTCTCGTGCAGGAGGAGGTCGCCGTCATCGTCGGACGGGTGGTTGGATCGATCGGGAGGCTGCTGCGGGCTGCTTCGCTTCCTTTCGCTTCTCGGCTCCGATCCTACGCTCGCGCTCGCTTCTCATCCTTCACCCCCTCCCATCAACCCATCTCGACGATCACTCCCGGATTCCTTGCCGTACGTACCTATCTCTCTTGGAAGCTGACCCCAAAGGCCAGAAGTGGGGGAGTGGCTGATAGTCCAGCACTTCAAGCAAGCAGCATGACCACGGCTCAGGAAGCAGCAGCAGCTCCCGACCTATTGTCTTCGACGGTCGCCTCGCCTTCAGCTGCTCCTTTGCCTTATAAAGCCAAGAATCCCGATGCATCCGCCCTCTCGGTGACTGGTACCTGGCTCTCGCCTCCGACGCTTCTCGTCCTCCCCGTGATCGGCATCCTCGCCTGGGCTCACCTCGCCTTTGCCCGCCTGCTCGGCTTCACGCCGACATTCTCCGACCTCGTCGCCGTCTTACCCAGCTACAAGCCGTGGTCGACGCTCGGCTGCTACTATGGCCTATCTTTCGTCGTCTACTGGATCAAACCGACCGTGATGGACGAGCTCGGCCAGGCGTTTGGTCTCTCGCGGAGGGAACGTTGGGACCTACGCTGGCAGGTCCGTCCCCCCTCCCCCCCCGTTCTTTCCGGCTCCTTCTTCTTCCTCTCGCTCATTTATCGACCTTCTCGTTGATGGCCTCGCACGGCAGGCCGACAACTACCACGCGCTTCTTTCACTCATTGGCACCTGGGCTATCCTACTTGGCACCGAGGGTAGCGAGCACATGGTTGCGGAAGGCGTCGTCATTCTCTCGTGCACCTTGGCCGTGATGTTCTTCGTGTATATCAACCTCTGTACGTCCGGTCGGCCTGATGCTCGTATCTCGCTTGTGACGATGCATACATCCGTTGACGCTGCCGCTGACATTGATCCTTACCAACTCAGCGTACTCGTGCGATTTTGTCAGTGACAAGCCAGCCGCCGCTGCGACGCCGTCGACGCCGTCGATCCCGCCCATCGCCTCACTATTTGACAGTTCCTCCGCCGCGCCTGCCAGAAAGGAGGGCGCCATCAAGCTTGACTAGGCGTTCCTTCAACGTTCGAGAGTTTGTTACAAAGACTTTGCGATTCTGGTCGAAGGGCGTCGGTCGTAGGACATCAATCGCACGAGCTGGTTCGGCTTGGGATGAACGTTCCCTTCTCACGTCGATGGAGCGGGGATGTGGGCGATGACCTTGATTTCGATCAGCATCTCTGGGACGGCGAGAGACTTGACGCCAATGTCTGTCCAAAGCGGAGCATGCTTCGGGAAGACACGTCGGATCGTGCGGACGATGGCGTTTTGCGCGACGATGTCGTGTGGCACGGTGTAGGACGTAAACTGAAGCCGGACCCAGGAGTCATGACGTCAGTATCGTACGCCAACGACCTGGCGGGAGCGACGTACCTCAAAGACGTTGTCCATGGTTGCCCCGCAGTCCTTGAGCGCAAGCTCAACATCGGCGAACGCCTGTTCGACCTGAGCTTCGATGCCATCGCGCCACACGTAGCGATCCTTGACAGCCGGATCCCAGCCACCTGAACATAGACCAAGAGAGATACCTCTGATTGTCAGCGAGCAAGCAGGGGGCTGAGAGTTTACGCGCCTGGTCTACTGGGCCACAAACGCACCTTGACCGGAAAGGTGGACGTAGCTGCCGCCGGCAGGAATGGCGACACTCTGCGAGTAGTAGAACTCCCGAACCTGGCGCTCGCCGAGCTCCGGGTAGGCCTTGAAGTTGAGATGGGACATGGAGTGGGTAGGCAAAAAGGGAAAGTTTGGGGGGGGGGGGGGGAGAAGGGGCAGATTGCTTTCTGCGAGATGACAGGAATGGGTTTTCAAGGCCTCGACAGCCGAGTGGGGGGATTTGACGACACGACTTTTATCAGCCGACTGATGCGGCAGCAGCTGTCAGCACGGCACCAACTGACGAAAGGCTTGGATGTCGAACGGAGAGCCAGGCTGCTAGAGAAACCGGGCCGCAGCTGCAGAGCAAATAACCGACGTCCATCTCTTTCGCCGGCCGGGTCCGATCGGCGTCGCCTCGGAGCGACCGCCAAGCGTCTGACTTACTCTCTCGATCTCCAACCGCTTCCCTCATCCATCTCTTGCACGACCATGTCGTGGCCCACCAACCTTGCCTTATTCCTTGGTCTCCTCTGCTTCAAAGCCTTGACCGGAGACGGGAAGCAGACACCCAACCGGCCCGCCGTTGTGTCGACTCCCTCTGTCACGGTAGCCGGTGGCAACTCGACAGCGTCATCATCGGTCGTCTTCCGACCAGATGACATTCATCTAAAGCCTCAGAGTCAGCGACGTGTGACAGCAGGGATGATCATCCTTATCCTCGCTTGCCACATTGTCATGGCCGAGTCGTACGGCTTCTCCCTCAAAAGGGCTATTGATCGGTTCCTGGGCGGCTCAGACCTGAACGTGCCCGAGCCTTGGGCGTCGGCCCTCTCCTTCTTGTCCCTTTCGGCTAGCTTCTGGCTGCTCAAGACCGCTCTCGCTCGGCTCATCTGCGAGCGCTGGCTAGGGTTTCCCGAGCGGTCAACGATGCGCGTCCGCCGATGGGCCGACGCGTGCCACATCGTTCTGACGCCGCCCGTCACGATGGGGATCATCTTCAGCTCCGGGGCGTGCACCTTGGACACTCCGGTAAAGCTCGCCCTTAGCTGGGGCGCATTTGTCTTCACGCTGATCGCGCTGATGAGCGTTGACGCTTGTACGTTCCGCCTCTCGCCCTTGACCGTCCCACACGGTCAAAGGACGCTGACGACACCTTGCTCAGCCTGGCAGCGAGCGTTTGACCCCGAGGCATGGGCTCAGGAAAAGGCGAAACGCGAGGAGGTGCGGCGGATCGAACGCTTCGGCCCACCGTGTATCTGTATCCAGAAGAAGGCGGAAGGCGAAACGGAGTCACTCCCGATCAGGGAATGTCGAGGCTAGTCACCGTGCCATGAGCGATTCCCTTCCTTTCCAAGGCAATCGTAGATCATCGTGTTGCGAGGGTGGACTATATCATCAAAGTGCAGAATGAGGGGACGGCGGCAAAAGAGAGCGCAAACAGGGCATGCGGGGTCCACACGTAGGTATGATTGCGAGGAGCAAAGGACAGGATAGAGAGGCGATGGCAGTGTTCAGAGGAAGGGCGCTTGCGGCGCCAGTGTCCGGGAGGAAATGGAAGGGAAGAGAAGTTTCAGATTAATAGACAAGCCGAACGACTTTTCAGCTAGCCATGGCCGTTGTCGGTGTCGGATCGCCGCCAAACACACTCTTCATGCGACGGATCGCCTTTCGCCAGCCACCTTCTTTAGGCTTCTGGGCGCCAGGCGTGGCGACCTTGGACGCCATCTCCGGACGAGCGCGACTGGCCGGCAGCGCAAGGGGGTCAACGAGATTTGTCCGCTGCGGTCCGTCCTCAAAGGCAGCGTCCGGGCTCATCCGTGGCGACGAGGCCGAGATGTGCGTGAGCGCGTCCGAGAATGAGTCGACCGAAGCCGAGGGTGAGGCCATTGGCGAGGCCAGAGGCGAGCCTGAGCGCGAGGATGAGTAGGAGAAGCGGCTCGAGAGCTTGGGTGGAGGCTCGAGCGAGGCGAGCGATGTTGAGGAGCCAAAGGTAAAGCGCTGCGGCCGGTTGCCGAGACCCTCCTGGCCTGGCGTGAGCGAGTTGGTCGACGACAGCCGCCGGAGGGACGAGGACGACGAGCCGGGCGCAGATGCCTTGAGCGGAAGAACGACACCAGACGAGGCTGAGCCGCGACGCGAAAAGACGGGCGCCTGGCTGGCGAAAGGGCTGTGCGGGTCGACAGCCGGTGACGGCGAAAGCGCACTCGGGCCCGAGGGCGTCGCGCTCGTCGCAGAATGAAGCGAGTCCATCGAGCCTGAACTCTGGAGACGCGAGCCAACCGAAGGCCTGACGGGTGGCTCGAGCTGCCGCGAAGCAAACGAAGGCTGACGCATCGTCCCCTTCAGCGGAATTGCGGCCGGCGTCGGAGGCGAGAGGGTGGCCTTGGCCATCGAGGGGGGCTCATCCCACATCGACCGCTGCCTCGGGCGAGTCGGAGCCGCCGCCAACGAGCCGGAGGCCGACTTCATCGAAAGAGCCGACGATCGAATGGAGGACGCATCGTCGGCCGTGTGCGCTGGCGCGGTCGACTTGCGCCGAAGCGTGAAGCGACCGGCTTTGGGCGTCGCATCATCGGGGCAGGAGGCTCCGGCGGCGCTCGAACTGTCGGTGCCGACCGAGGAAAAGCTGCCCTTCCGACTTGGACTACTCGGCGGGCTCAGCAGTGGCTTTGGCGCGTTGCTCGAACCCGAGGAGAAGACGCTGCCAAGACCGAGTCCAAAGGCGCTCTTGCTCCGAGCCTTACCGCTGCCTTTGACGCTGCCGGCGCTGATCGAGCTCGCCCGACTGCGGTCGACCTCGAACGAATGACCTTCCGACTCGGACGAAGGCGGCGGTGAGAGCAGATTCGGATCAGTCGGCTCGTCCTCCTCCTCCTCGACGACCGACTGGATCAGCGGCGAGCGACGGCGTGTCGGCCCGCCCGTTGGAGCCGCCAGTAAGGACGGCAAGGGCGCAAGTTCCGACATGGCAGGCATCGACTTGGTGTTGCGCAGCGGCGGGCGCTCCGATCCGGAGGGCCCGGTCGTCGACAAAGAGGGCCCGGCGGCGAACGGCGACGTCGTCCGAAACAGGCCCTGCGCCGGCGACGTCTCGGTTGCTTCCGGTGCCTCAGGCTCGGCCACCGGCTGGCGAAGGGCGGCCGACGGAGCGGCAAAGTTCTTCTTGCGCCGCTTGCGCTCCTCCCGAGTCTCTTCGCGCTCGCCGCTACCCGACACCCGGCCGAGCTTGTTGATGGGCGTCGGGGGGAGGGTCGACGGCCCGGCGTAGCCGAACGGCGAGGACGACGAGTTGTCGTCCCAACCGGCCATGAAGGCCTCGGCGGCCGAGAGCGTGCCTGGCGGAGCGAGCGAGCAAATGAATCGTCAGCTTGGATAGTTCACCAACGGTACTTCTCGATGACTCTGGTAAGACGCCGGCGGCGGGGACTGACGGAACGCCTTGAATTGGGGGTCATCCATGCCCTGGGCCGAGCCGAGCGGTGCGATCCATCCGGGGAAATTAGATGAAGAGGAATAGCGCCCAGATGTCAGCATCGACCGCCTCTGTCCTCTCGGAAGGCATACAGGAAGCAGGCCGGTCCGTCTTCCCTAGCTTGGTTGGTCACTGGCTGGCCAGGAGGACGAAGACGGACCAAGCACGCCGATCCTCCAGAAGGGGGACGCACCGGCAGCTGGGCCTCGAGGTCGGTCCACGAATCAAAGATGCCGACATCGCGGAGGGCAAAGTAGGTCGTCCGTGGGACCGACATCGTCCTTGGATGTTGCTGGTGCTGGTCCTGGTCCTGGTTGGTTGGACGAACGCGACGAGTCGGCTCTTCTCCTTCCGGTCTCCTTCCTGTCTGTCCTGGATCAAACTGCGCGCGCGCCCACGCGACGGCTTGGCCCGAGCCGGACCCCCCTTTTTCTTTTTTCGGGAAGAGGGGTTCGGTCTTCGTTCAACCTGCCCGACTGGGCCAGACGAGGGTTCCCGGCCACGATCTCATCTTACAGCAGCAGCCTGGCGCCAGGACGATCACTCTCGGGCTGACGGCGGCAACGACGACGGAGATCGTCGGCAGATGTTCCCGCGGCAGATGTCGCGCCTGCTTCTGTTGGTGACAAGCGTTTCGGTCTTGGCTCAAGACAACAAGCAGCCCTCCCTCGCTCGTGTCTGTTTCCCCGGCCTCGTCGGGTGCGGGGAAAGGGCCACAGGCCCACAGGGCCCGCCCGCCCGCCATGCCCGACGCCACGACTCCACAACCTTTGACGACCCTCGGTCTGGCGGCCGCTACCGGTCCGCAAGTGTGTCTGAAGCCGGGGGTTCGGGCGGGCTGACGGTCGGTCGACGCTTTTAGATGGGTTGGACGGACACTCGGGCGGATTGACAACCCTGTCTAATGAATACAGCTCTCCCGAACCGAAGCCGCTCGCCCTTTCGCACAGGGCAGGAGTCGCTGCCAACGACCATCAAGAGAGGGACGGAGAGGGCGCCGACGAATGAAGCGCGGCTGCGCTAATCTCAGAGTCGTTCACGGCACCTTCAGCGAATGGGACGACTGACGCTGCTCGAGACCTTTCGACGAGTTGCCCGTCCCTGAGCGACAGGAGCCCAGCGCGAAAGTGCGGACGGTATTCAGCCGAGCAGAAGGAACAACCAGTGAGGAAGCCGACGAACTCGTCGTCGCCACAAAGTGCAGCCCATCGAGGGTCGTTGGAGAACGGCACTTCGAGAGCTCATCCCGCTAGTGTCAGGGCAGAGACGTCAGTGCGCTATGATGAGATGCTCGATTGGCTCAGACGTCAGCGATGAAAGCCATCTGGAAGTAGACGCAGCGCCGCCGTTGCAAGCGTCATGTCGCGCGCTCGAAAGGCGATACAGACTGAGCGTGAGGCACGACCCATCCCGCGGACGCGGCTTGGACCAAGCTCTGATTACAGACGCCCGCAGCCGGGCTGAGACCCCCATCTTCCCTCTCACCAACGCCTTCTCACGACCGACGCCTACCCAGGCGGATAGGAGGAGCGGCACCGGCCTATAGAGCTCACTTGCCATGGCGTCGGTCCCGGCCGAGGACTATATCGACCGGCTCTCCCGCTTCATCCAAGCCAACAGCACCCGCCTCGCCGCCCCTCCGCTCGGTGGTCGCCGGCCGCAAGCGTCGCTCTGGCTGGGCTCAGCGCCGGCCAAGCCGCTCAGCCTGCGCATCACGCCGCACAACCTCTATTACCTCCTCCTCCGCTTTGAGGCGATCGGGCTCGACGTGGGCCCACTCGACGTCCGACTCGCCGACGACGCGCGGCGGGCCATCTCGTTCGTCGAGCCCCGGACGCGTGGCCAGCAGAGCCGGTCGGGTCGCGACTGGAGCGAGACGGGCAGCTTCCGGAGCATGACGAGCGCTGTCAGTAGCCTGAGCCTCGGCGGCTGGTGGGCGACAAGTAAAGTGGTCGATCCGGGTGCGTCGGAGCTCGGGCTCGTCTGGCTCAGCATGGCTCGCCCCTTGCTCCTCGAGGTTGTCCGTCGTTGACCCTCTTGCCCTGATCTGCTGGCGTTAGACGCTACACTCAAACTTCTTTACTCAGCCTTCACGAAGCTGCCGTCGCTCGTCATTCATGCGGCCGGACTCGGCGACGACACGATTCAAGAGATGGACAGCACAGGCCCGCTCGACTGCTGCGTGCCCCTGCGTATCTTCCGCAACCTCCAGCAGTGCGTGCCCCCCCCACGCTCTTCGAATCATACGAACGAGCTGACAGTCATCAGTATTGCAGACTCGAGATTCGTTCGTTGCCGCCGGCCGCCCTGCTGGTGCCGTCGTCGCCCAACCTTCGGTCGGTCATCATCCGTGACCTCGACTCGCCCACGTGCGACGACGAGGCCAACTGGCTCGTGCCGGCCCTCTTCGCAGAGCCAGGTCAGCTGACATTAGCCTCAGGCAATGGTACGCTGCGGGGGAAGATCGTCCGGACAAGGCAACCGAGCGCGGCGGCCGACGTGATGGCCGGCATGGATGAGGAGGACGAGGAGACCTCCGACAGCGTTAGTCTCCGGCCGTCGACGTCGCTCTCGACCCCACATGTAATACCAGCCGGCCCTCCGGCGCTCGCCCGCTTTGTCAATCTCTCGCATCTCGCCCTTTCGCACCTCTCGCTCGTCACCTTACCGCGCCTTCCACTGCCGTCGGTTGTTTCCATAGATCTCTCGCACAACCTCCTGCTCGAGCTTCCGGCCAACCTCGTCCTCTTACCCAACCTTGTCTCGCTCAATCTCGAGGGCAACATGATCCAGTCGCTCCGCGGCGCCGACCTCGTCCTACCCGCACCCTCGCTCGCCAGTAGCGCCGCGGTTGTCCGGGGCACCCCCTCTAGACGGCTGCGTACGGCGACCGGCCTCCGGGTCCTCAATCTCGACCAGAACCGAATTGCCAACCTGCATGGTCTGGCTGCCTTGTCGACGCTCGAACGACTCTCGATCCGTGATAATCGCCTAGCCGAGTCTCAGGAGTTGCATCGTCTGACGGTCCTGCCGGTTCTCAGCGACCTCTATGTTTGTCCGCAGCCGTTCAGTGCGCTTCCTGCCGAGGAGGGCTGGCGCGTCCGGCTCTGGGAGGCGTTCGCGCGTGAGGGTCGGGCCGAGCTCGACTGCGCTAAAGTTGACGGTGAGGGCGTCGGTTGGAGCGAGCGGCGCAAGATGCGCGTCGCTTTCCCCGCAACGTCGCATGCCCCCGGATCCTCGGCGGCCGATCGACCAGTGCCGAAGCCAAGAAGTCCAGACATCGTTGCCGTCGGGGCGAGACGAACAGTCTCTCCCTCTCGCTCTACCAGGGACAAGCATGCACCCCAGATCGACGTATCTGACTCAACGCCGGTCGTTGCCCAGCAGTCGCCGCAGCCGTTGGCTTCCGCCGCAGGCCACGCGCCGTCAAAGACTGGCTTGACATTGTCGCCGAAACCGAAGCGGCGAAAGCAGCGAATCGTCAACCTAGATGGGTCGGCTGAGGTTGTTCGACCGGGCGGGCCGGTCGATGGCGACGACAGCGACGTCTCGGCCGTCATGGAGCGGCCGGCACGCTCGCCGACAAAGGCGACGACCTCCAGTTCAACAGCTTCTAGCCCGACAACCCTACGCGTCCCGACGGCGCACTCGTCGCTCAAGCTGCCATCGACAAAGTCGTCGCACGCTCGACGCACAGTCTCGTCGTCCGTCTATTCGCCGGCCGGGCCGGGCTCCTCATCACCGCCGAGTAGCTCGGCCGCCGAATCAGGCGACGAGTTTCGACGCAAGCTCGAGGGACTCCGGAGCGATGTCGGTGACTCATGGTTGCGCGTCCTGTCAGCCGGCGGTGCTGGCAATGCTGGAGGGAGCGGGCCCGACAGGCTCAGCGGTAGACGAGACGATCAGGACGCCGTTGAAGTGCCGGTGTCAGAGGAGTCGGCGCCACCACCCGCTCTCGAGGAGCCAGAGGTCATTCCAGACGTACCTGATGTCGTGCAGGTCATCAAGAAGCCGGTCAAGAAGAGGAAAGGCAATGGCAAGAGGAAGGGTTAAGCAGCCAAGCAATACATGATCCTTAGATTGCGTCGAATTTCTGTGAGACTGGGTGGCTCAGGTCTTTCGGCGTCCTGACTACAGATAAGACTCCCGCAACTTGCCGGTACGACAAACGGTGTCAAATGGAACCCTACATGCCGGTGGATAGCGTCGCATCCAAAACGCCTTCCTTCATCAGCAGAGTCATATCGCCTGAGCGGGCTCGGCTATGCGAGTCGAGTAAAGCTACTTAAACCCCAGTCGGATGAGGTCGTCGCCGGCGAGCGAGCAAAAAGGTGCTGCCGCACGCGCGCCGCTCTTGCAGCGACACTCCTGCCGCGACAAGCTCATCCGTTTGAATCAGCACATGATACGTTTGACTCTTCTTGCCAAGCTGAGTCGAACTGCAAGACTCACAAATCAGCGCAATGCGTTTCAGAGGTCACCCCCTCTGCAAAACACGTTTGGCCCTTTACTCCCACTTTTTGACGCCCATTGCAGGCTCGGGTCGCACTTTCATGTCATGAGATCCACAAATTCGTGGCTAGGGAGGCCAACAGAGACATCCCACCAAAGCCGATGCGATCTACATGCCATCAACATCTAAAGCTTACGTACCACTTGGTGATTAGGAGACCTGCCAATTCTTTCAGACCAGCTGTCGTTTCGACCGTCCAGCCTCCCGGGCGCATCTTCTCCGCCTCTCACACCCCCACTTCCCCCATTCCCCTCTCTCTGAGCCCAGTCCAACCCCTCGAGTTCGACACCGTGCTCAACGGCATCAAACGCCAGCGAATTTGGCGCTTCCCATCTTGTCCCGATCCGATGGCATCTTGACCCGGCCGCAGTAGGGGACGGCGAGGATCTTTCGCCGAAGATCAACATCACCGGATCGCTGCAAGAGTGATACCGCGACGGGGATCTGAGGCTTTACGAGACGATGAAAGTTGATCTGGGGGCAGTACGTTCGGGATCGGCCGAGGACTCGCGCGTGGCGCGACGGGCTTCGACACCATGACTCATGTATTTGTCAAACGCGAGAACGAGATAAAAGGCATAGATGCAAGAGTTTGGATGCATGGCAACAGATGAGGTCGAGGGCTACAGTAGAGACCGAGGGCTTGGGCGTCCGACGGTGGGCGATGCTAGTCTTGAGACAAGGGGCAGCGGCGGTGGATAGGATAGGCAGGGCACACCGGGTGACCCCCGTGATTGTACAGGAAGGCATGGCCGAAGAAGTCGGCACATCGGTCATCCCAAAATCGAATGAAAGATGGTGGGAAGGGGAGAGGGGGCGCTTCCTTAGTTCAGCCGGCCCGAATGACCTCGACGAATTGGCCTAGGGCCCAACGGCCCAGGAGGACTGGCCAAAAGAAAGTCTTGAGGCCGAGCGAGATGGCCGAACGGGCGAGCGCCAGACCTGAGCGCACAAACAGGTGGACGAGGAACAGCGGACGGAACGCGGCCTTGTCCGATGATGATGGAGGAGGCAACCATGAGGGCGGTGGGGGCGAAACGCGGGGAGCGGCTGCTGGTACGGCCGAGCCGCCTCCGGCGAGCTGGCGCGTACGGGGCGTGATGAGTCCGGCAGCGGAGACGGCTGGCGAGTAAATGTAGCCACCCTTCGTGCCTGCTCCAGTGCCCGCGAGCTGACCCCGCTCGCCGCCAGACGAGAGTCGCAGTAACTGCAGAACCCACTGGCCAAAGGCGTAGCCTTGGCGCTCACGCTCTTCCTCAACCTCCTCGCGCAGGCCGAGGAGGCCCCTCTGGACTAGCTCGAGGCGCTCGCCAAGCGTCAGCCGACCGAGTTCCGCCCGTCGTTCGACTCGTTTGACGTGCCGGCCAAGATCAACGAGGCCACCCGGCGCGGCGTAGACGTCTTCGCGGAGGGTTGAGACCTCTGTGCGGGAGGCGGCCTCGTGCCGGAGCGTCTTGACTTCGCGCTCGAGCCCGCGGAGTTTGCGCCGGAGCATTTCGGCCTCGTCGTGCTTGGGCGCCGAGACGGCTGCCTTGAGACGAGCCGTCCGGTCACGGAGGAGGCTGACGACGTTGGATATGGGCTTGATGAGCGCCGCCAGCAGGAAGAGCCGGATCGACGAGGGCGAGAGGTAGGACGGGATGTAAGTGAGCGTCGACCGCGTCAGGGTCAAGAGGAAGGCGCCGAGGATGGGTGAGGCGACGGTGAGGGCGAGGTAGAAGACGTGATCCTTGGCGAGGGGCGAGGACGCGCCCGACGGGTCGAGGAGCGAGTGATGGAGCGAGGCATGATAGAGCTCCCAGGGCGCTGCCAATGGACAAGAAGTATTTGGTTAGTGACTGGCTGCTCGAGCATACTCATGGCAAGAGTACCCACTCTTGATGAGCCAGTAGACCCAGTAGCCAACGAGGCCGAGGACGAGTAGGTCGCGCCAGGCGTCGCCCCGGCCGACGACGGCGCCGGCGACGACTGGCAGGACGACAAAGAGCAGCGGCAGGTAGTGCCACGTCCCGAGCTCCGCCTCATTACGGTGCGAGCGACCGCGCTCGCCAGACGAGGTTGAGCCAGAGGCGATGGACGCGCCATCGCTGTCGTCGGAAGAGACGTACGCGTCCTCGCCGGGCTCGTCTTCCGAGCCAGCGGCGCGCCGGTGCCGGCGGTGGGGCGGCGTGCGCAAGCCCGAGGACGAGCGCTCGTCACTTCCTGCCGGGCGAACCGAGGCGCTACCGCCGTTGTCGCGCCTGCTCCTCGTCGTCGTCGCCGGCCGTGCTGAGCGGGAGGAGGTCTGCTGCTGCTGCTGTCGGTCGTAGGCAGCTGGAGCATGCGCGGTGACGCCGCTGCTGGATCCGTCCGAAATACCACCGTCGTCGTTGTCGTCGTCCGATCGACCGCCAAGCGCTGTGTTCCGCCGATGATGGATCTCGGACTGCGAGGCGAAAGCATGGGCAGATGACGACGCTATCGAGCCGTCCTCCCGACGGCTGTTCTGAGAGCTGAGGCAGGCGGGCGAGGAAGGACGGTCAGCACACGACCTTGCAGCGAGGGAAAGCCCCTGCGCGGCTTCGCGTGACGCGCGCCGGAGGGGAGAGAGGTGCGCGCAGAACAGAAGACTTCAGACGCACGCCTTCATGAGAGCAAGCAGGAAGTGCGAGGGGCGGAGGCCGTGTGCTGCTGCTGCTGAACTTGCTGCCTGCTTTCCGCGGCGCGAAAGAGGTCGAAGGGTCGGTCGAGTGTTCGCTACCGGCTCCCTCGCGTGGGTCGTTGTCGGCGGCGGAGCGAGATGGTCGGTCCTCGCCGGCTTGGAGGCCGACCGACGACTTTGACCCCCCCCCCCCTCTTCGAGCAGGTCCAAAAGCAACATCAATTCTCGGCAGCAGGCATCAAATGAACACCATCCAGGTGCGGGCCGATGCGTGACGAATAAGGCCCGGGCGGGAGGTTTGCGCCCTGGATGCTGACTGCCGCTCGCCCGCCCGATCAACACAGAGCTCGTTCTGGGCCGTGCGCGACTACCTGGCTCCGGTGCGACCAACCTGCTCCAGCGCAACAGCTGTCTTGACCAGACCGCTTACGGCTCGTGGTCTCCTCTGGCGTGCAGGTTCTGAAAGAGAGCAAGTTCAAGGAGCATGGCCGGATCACGCCCGGTGCGTCTGCACAAGCCGGCTTGCGGCCGAGGGCTGAGCGGCGGTCAGTTGGTGGAGGGTCAAGGAGGTCAAGCTGGTCGCCCGCTGTCGTGACTCTCGGAGCTCCTGCAGGACAGCCCGCTTGCTCGTAGCAACTCGTCTCCTAAGCTGATTACATCGCTCCAGACCGAGTGGCCAGACCGAGTGGGGATTGTCCGGCTAGCGAGGAGGAAGCCTCGGTCGCTCGCGCGCAGTCTTCCTTTCATTGCGGCTGCTGACGTGTACCCTTCCTGTTTGGGTGCCGCGTTTCGACGCTCCGCAGAGGAGTTCGTCGCCGCCGGCGAGTTCCTCACGTACAAGTTTCCCGTCTGGTCATGGTACGTCGTCCTGCAAACACGTACGTCTCCCTGACCGACGGTTCAGCGCTGACACTCGGCGTCGGCCGATTGGGTCTTGCTTTAGGCAGCAGGGCGACCCGTCGAAGGTCCGCGACTTCCTGCCAGCTGATAAGCAGTACCTTATCACGCGCAACGTACCGTGTCTCCGGCGGGCCAAGAACCTCGACTATGCCGGTCTGGACGAGGTGCGCGGAGGACTACACACGAATGCGTTCCTCTTACGCCGCTGACGCGTGTCGCCCGACAGGACACCGAGCGCATGGTCTCAATGCTGGACGAGGCTGAGGAGGCAGTTCCCGGAGCTGCAAAATCAAGTGGCGATGAAGACTGGGTCGAGACGCATTCTTCCACGCACCCGTCTGCGTCGTCTGCTGCCGGCGGATTCGACGGCCGCTCGAATGAGATCCCTGAGATTCCCGATCTCGAGCCTTATCCTCCAGCGGACGATTACGCCCCACCTGCACACTCGGTCATTCCGGACGAGCCATCGCTTGCGAGTCTGACGCTAGACGACCAGAGCGTACACGCCGTCGTCGGCGGTGACGACGACATCCCCGACCTCGACGACATCCCTGACATGGACGACGACGGCTTCGGAGGCGGGCTGATGGAGGAGGAAGATGAGGCGACGGCTCGACCTCCTGTCATCGCCCAGGAAGATGATAGCAACCTGCTCGCTGTCCGGACGTACGACGTCATGATCACGTTTGTTACTCATGTCCTACACCTTGTCGCAGGCTCTGGCTCACGGCCGCTTTCCTGCATCCTCCAGTTACGACAAGTACTATCAGACGCCGCGGGTCTGGCTTCTTGGTTACTCGCCCGCCCGAGCGCCTCTGAGTCAATCCGAAACGTTTGAGGACATCCCTGCCGACCACGCCCACAAAACGGTCACGTACGAGATCTTCCCGTACGTCCCATCTGCGTTGCCTGTACCGTTGCTACGGTTAGCTCAGGACTGACAAGCCCCTCGTCGGCAGTCACTCTGGCCTTCCGATGGCTTCGGTTCACCCGTGCAAGCATGCCTCGGTCATGAAGAAGGTGATCGAGCGCATGGGCGCCGCCGCAGCCGCCGAGCAACAGCGCGCGCTCGCGACCACAGCTGGTCCACCCACTGCGTCGGCTGGGCTCTCGGACAGTGCTGGCAAGTCGGGAAAGCGCCGCTGGCTCGGCCTGCGCAAGTCGAGCGCAACCGGCGCCGGAAAGGATGAGTCGAGGGATGAGTCAGAGGCAGCCGACAACGAGGGCCTTCAGGTCGACTACTATCTAGTCATCGTACGTCCTTCCCATCGGCTTGATCCTGCTTGTCTCATTTGTATTGACTCCCCATGTGCCTTCGCCCTCGTCTCTTGTTAACTCGTGCAGTTCCTCAAGTTCATCGCTAGCATCGTGCCCACGATCGAGGTTGACTCAACAACCGCCTTCTGAAGCATGTCGCCTTTGTCAGGTCAGCCTAGTTGCGCTTTTCACTACGCCGCTGCCCATCCCCGTGCTCCCTTGTACCATTCACGTGCGACTGCCCCGGCCCGCACTTTGTGCGATTCCTGAGATTGCAATTCCCCTTTGCGTTTCTGATGACTGCCCCTCTGTCATGACCTGCTCAGAACGTCTGTGACTGTCATCAGGTGAACTGCAAAGCTTGGTAGCCTTGTGCGAACGAGCATTCCCAGGCCCCTCAGCGGCTGCTAGAGTCTAGTCGCCAGTGCAACACGACAGTAATCCTACCGTCAACCTCGTCACTCAGCGCCCATCGACATCCATAGATTCCTGCCGTTTACAAACACCCTTACCGTTGTTTTGTCGAGCGTCCCGTCGCGGCTCATCGTCACGGCACTGAGCTCAACAGACGATCTCACACTTTTCTACCTTCGCATTGCCCTCAACGCTATTATATGCCCTCTCCAAGTCAGTCTGTTCCGCTTCGGACCCCTTACACTCCCTTCCGCCATCCCTCCCGTTCGAAAGCCTTGAAGCCTATCGCCTGGAGCCCTTACTGTCTCCGGAGCACTTCTGGTACACCTTCAATTTTGTTCATACCATGATGTCTGCAAAAGAGCATGCTGGACCGTCTCGGGCAGCCCCTCGACGGAGTCTTCTGCCGCTTTGATCGCAAACGCTTCTGCTAACTCACGCTCGCCCAATTAAACCCTCAGCCAAAAAAATCTGTTATCGAATACTCTTCTTCGACCTCGGCGGTCAGGGCGCCCTCCTTCCGACCTCGGCGACGAGCTTGACGCCGCGGCGAAACCGGCCAGCCTCGACCTGCTGCTCGCCGCTGCTGAGGACACTGGCACTTGGAGTTTGGTGACGACCAAGACCGCATTCGCAGGTGCCCACGCGAGCAGGTCTAGGCTCTTTGGGCCGTTGGTCGGCACAGCACGCTGATCCGGCGCGCTGTTTCAACATCTATTTATTTGTCTCGTTCTGTCAGGGTCGCGGCCTGTCTCTGCCGACCGCCCATTCCTTTGACGGCCGCCTGTTCGCACGCTATCAGCCTCGTCCAAGGCAAGACGGTCCCTCTCCGGCACGTCTCGCAGCTCTCTGTGCCGAACGAACGCTAATCCGATCGCCGGATGCCCAAGAGAAACCTCACGCGCTGATGACCCCGGCTGACGCGATGCCGCCGCCGCCGCCGGCCTGGCCAGTCCCCAGTCCGGCCCAATTAGAGCACCCACCGCCCCTGCGCCTGTCTCGGCCGCGTCGTTCTTCAGCCCTTCCGCGCCGACCCAGTCCTGCCCCTGGCCTGCCACGCGCCGCCTAGCAGCGTTCGTCCAGCTCTGAGCAGAAGTCGCACCTCTCTCCACCGGCCTCGAACTCTACTCCCGTTTTCCGTGCCTTGGTGCGCCCTTCAAGAGGCGACCGTCATCGCAAGCTACCCCCCGACTTTCTTCCCTCACCCCTCTCCTTCCTTACCGACCTCCTCAAGAGACCCCGCCCTCCCACCCCTCCCGTCGCTCCCGTCTTCCTGGCGAAGACCTGCAGCAGCGCGAGGACCTCTCCCTTCAAGACTCAACCAACCCGCCCTCTCTCAAGCCCGCCACCCCCCCCCCCCCCCCCCCCCCCCCCCCCCCCCCCCCCCCCCCCCCCCCCCCCCCCCCCCCCCCCCCCCCCCATCTCTCCATCTCTCGCCATGCGTGTGTCGACCCTAGCGGTCGGCGCTCTCGCCATCGCCTCCTCGGTCACTGCTGAGCAGGTCCGCGACGTTCCGTGGGTCTTCCGTCGTGAATCAATGATGTCATGAGGAAAAGCATCGCTGACTTCTCTCTCTCAACGTCACCCCCTCCACGCCAGCAACACCCAGCGGGCCGCGCATCACGCGCGCAACCTGATCTCGCCGGTCGAGCATGAGAAAAGGGATCTCATCAGCGATGTCCTTGGTCTTACGTCCTGCACCCTCAGCTTCTTGACGTTCGGCGTTCTTCTGAACGGCTCGTGCGTCTCGAAGGCTGAAGCTAGTAGCATCATCTCGGTCTCCCAGGTCCGGGCTTCAACGGCCTCGGTCGCTTCCGTCCAGTCGGTCCAATCAGTCGCGTCGGTCGCTGCTACTGCCGCCGCTGCTTCCTTGTCTGCGGTGTCCGTCCAGTCCCTGGCCAGCGTCGCTAGCGTCTCGCGCGTCTCTGTCTCGGCAAACCTACCGACCGCGACTGGCACGCTCGACCTCGGCCTTCAGACCTTCACCGGCGCCGTCGGCGGCCTCGCTTCTTCCGTCACCCAGACCGCTGGCGGCTTCCTCGTCAACGGCCAGACGGTTCCGACTCTGCTTGGCGCCCTGACCATCTCGTGCCAGAGCCAGCAAACCACCTGCCGCAACAACATCTTCGTCGTCGTCAAGACCGTCTGCGACACCCAGTACACGGCTTGCATCGCCACCGCCAACACGATCAACAGCGCTCAGCAGGCTACCGTCGCCGCTGCCTCGCTCGCCTCGGTCCAGAGCGTCCAGGGTGCCCAGTCCCTGGCCTCGGCTGCTGCCGCCTCGGTCGCTGCCGCCTCGATCGCGGCTGCATCGATCGCCTCGGTCTCGCTCGCCTCGGTCGCCAATGCCCAGGGCGCCGCCAACTCGCTCGCCTCGGTTGCCTCGGCTTCCCTCGCTTCGGTCGCCAACGTCCAGGGCGCGGCTTCGCTCGCGTCGGTTGCCTCCGCTTCTGCTGCATCGCTGCTCAACGCCCAGGCTGTCGCCTCGCGGGCCTCCATCGCCTCTGTCTCGGCCGCCTCTGCGCTGAACGCCCAGGGAGCCGCCTCGGTCGCCTCTGTCGCCGCTGCCTCTGTCGCTGCCGCTTCGAATGCTGCTGCCGCCGCTGCCTCCGTCGCTTCAGTCTCGGCTGCCTCGCTCGTCAACGTCCAGGCTGCTGCCTCGGCGGCGTCGGTCGCCTCAGTCTCTGCCGCGTCGCTTCTCAGCGCCCAGGGCGTCCAGTCCGCTGCCTCTGTCGCCCAGGCGTACGTCCCTTCATTGCCCTTTCACTCCCTGCTTCCCCGCCCCTTCTCAAATGGCTGCTGACCCCCACTTCTTGGCAGTTCGCTCGCCTCGCTCTCGCGCGCCTCGGTCGCTGCGCTCGCTGCGCCGACCGGTACCATCCTGCTTGGCCTCCAGACGTTCACGGGCACCCTTGGCGGTCTCCCATCGCGGGTTACCGAGACGCTCCCCGGCACCTACGTTGCTGGCATCCACCTGCCTACGACCAACCTCCTGACCGCGCTCACGCAGTCGTGCCAGGACCAGCGCGATCTCTGCGGCCTTCAGTTCCTCTTCATCTCGTCGAGCGACTGCAACGCCCAGTTCACGAGCTGCGTCAACGCTGCCACTGCTCAGGTTGCTTCGCTGTCGACGGCTTCAGTCGCCTCAATGTGAGTCACGCTCCTCATTCCTCATGCTGCTTGCGGTCTCGACCTAGAGTTTTAGGCTGACACCTCGACCTCTCCTTCACAGCTCGCTCGCCGGCGCCGCTGCTGCCAGCAAGTCCCTCGCTGCCGCCGCCAGTGTCTCGCTTGCCTCGGTTGCTGCCGCCTCCAACGCCGCTGCCAACGCCGCCGCTTCGCTGGCCTCGGTTTCGGCCATTTCAGTCTCGGTCAACCAGCCCACGGCGTCTGGCATCACTGGCCTCGGCCTCCAGGACTTCACCGGCTCGATCGGTGGCCTCGCGACCCCTGTCTTTGCGACTGTCGGCGGCCTCTACACGGCCGGTGTCCACCTCCCGGTGACGAGCCTGCTCGAGGCCCTCACGCTTTCGTGCCAGGACCAGCGGACACTCTGCTCGGCCCAGTTCCTGTTCATTTCGGCCGCTTCGTGCACGGACCAGTACAACCGGTGCATCGCCCAGGCTCAGGGCTCGGCCGCGAGCGCCTCCCAGGTCGCCGCTCAGTCGCTGCTCGGACTTCAAGCCGCTCAGTCGCTTGCCTCGGTTGCCAGCGTCGGCGTCACCTCGCTCGCCGCCGTCGCCTCTGCCTCGGCTGCCTCGCTTCTCAACTTGCAGGCGGCTCAGTCGCAGGCTTCGGTCGCTGCCGCCAGCGCTGCATCCCTTCTGAACATCCAGGCCGCCCAGTCGGTTGCCTCGGTCGCTGCCGCCAGCGCTGCCTCGCTTCTGAACGTCAAGGCTGCCCAGTCGGTCGCCTCTGTCGCTGCCGCCTCGGTTGCCTCGCTCGCCAACGTCCAGGCTGTCCAGTCGCAGGCTTCGGTCGCTCAGGCTTCGCTCGCCTCGATCCTCTCGATCCAGGGTCTTCAGTCGCAGGCTTCGGTCGCTGCCCAGTCGGTCGCTGCCATCGCCTCTGCCTCGGCCGCCTCGCTCCTCAACCTGCAGGCCGCCCAGTCGGTCGCCTCGGTCGCTGCCGCTTCTGCCGCGTCGCTGCT